>ML782298.1:510555-600843 GCA_009831015.1 Picea engelmannii
AAGGACCTGGCAATTTCTCTGGTGGACGTAGCCCACACTGGGTGAACCACGTAAATCTGTGTCTCTCTTGTATTGTGTGTCTTCTGTGTTTTGTTTCTGCATTTGTTTTATTTTATTGCTCCGCGGTCCTGTTTTCTAACATGTATCAACAAAATTTTCCATCCCATAGTGGAAATAAACCATTCAGAGTAGCTCCAGGTAAGATTGATAACATGAAGAGAGAAACCTTGAAATTTTGGGGTTGTGGAGAGTAACATATGATGAGGGACTGTCCACATAGGAAACAGAACCCTAGAAGGGTCTACAACATCCACGAGGCTACCACAATCAATGATGTGGTTAGGAGCCTGCCATAAATTTATGCATCCTTGGATAATAGACAAGATGACCACCAAGCTTCAATGGTGGAGATGGAAGGTATGATTGCCAACCATCTTGTTTCCATTTTAATTGACCCTAGTTCTAATTTGAGTTATTCTTCCCCTCAAACCGTTGAGAAATTTAAATTGCAACAAGTTAAACATGTTAAATCATAGCTGGTACAACTAGCCACCGGAACCAAAAGAAAAGTAACAGAGATCATACCAGATGCCAATTTGTCATGAGTGGGTTTCCCACTCAAGAAAACCTAAACATACTTCCTCTAGGATTTTATGACCTGTTGATTGGCATGGATTGGATTGCTACCCACAAAACCAAGTTGGATTGTTACATTAAAACTTTGGAGTGTAAAAATGAAGAAGGAAGAAGGGTAACCCTACAATGGATTCAAAATATTGTCTCAGTGAGACAAATATCATCCCTCCAAGTGAAGAAGTATTGCAGAAAGGGGTGTCCCTTGTATGAAATACAAGTATTGAACTCTATTGAGAATGGAAAACCAACTCAGAGGACTATCCCATATTGAAAGAATATAAATATGTATTCCCAGAAGCAGTGTTGGGTCTACCTCTAAGAAGGGATATTTATTTTTCAATAAAACTTGTACCAGGAGCAGTGTCAATGTATAGAACACCCTATAGAATGAGTACACCAAATCTAGTTGAGCTCAAATTATAGCTGAAGTAGATGTGGGACAAATGCTACATTCAATGTAGTGTGTCCCCATGGGGAGCACCGACCTTGTTTGTGAAAAATAAATATGGCACACTGAAAGTGTGCATAGATTATAGAAAACTCAATAACATGACCATCAATAACAAGTACCCCTTTCCAAGGATCGATGCCTTGTTTGACCAATTAAGGGGTGCTACAATATTATCCAAGATTGAATTGAGGTATGGATACCATCAGGTCTGATTCAAAGATGAATACATCCACAAGACAACCTTTAGGACAAGATATGGACATTATGAATTTGTGGTGGTGCCATTTGGGCTTACCAATGCACCAACCACTTTTATGTCCTTAATGAATAATGTATTCATAAGTTTCTTGGATATATTTGTGTTGGTATTCATTGATGATATCCTAATATATTCCAAGAATAGGGAAGAGCATGAAGAACATCTCAAGCAAGTACTCCAAATACTAAGAGAGCATCAACTCTATGCTAAGCTCAGTAAGTGTGACTTCATCCAGAAACAAGTCCACTACTTAGGCCATGTTATTTCTGAGGAAGGAGCGGTAGTTGATCCTGACAATATTAAAGCCATCATATATTGGAATACCCCAAAGGATGTATCTGATATCAGATCCTTTATGGGCTTGGAAGGATACTATAGGAGATTCATAAAATGATTCTCCAAGATTGGTTTCCCAATCACCTCCCTTTAGAAAAAGGGGGTTAAATTCATTTGGACATCATAATGCAAGAAAATATTTCAAGAGATGAAATACCTTCTAACCAATGTGCCTATGCTAAATATTGCAAATACAAACAAAGACTTCCTTGTGTGTACAGATGCCTGGAAGGAAGGGATCAAAGGATCACTTATGCAAGAAGAACCTGTGATTTTCTACGAGTCCAGAAAATTGAATGAGCATGAAGTCAATTATGTGACCCACGATATGGAATTGGCTACCATAGTGCATGCTTTAAAAATGTGGAGGAATTACCTCTTAGGTATAATATTTGTACTTATGACAGACCATAGTGGGTTGAGGTATTTGTTTGACCAACCACAACTCAATGTGAGACAAGCTAGGTGGATGGCTCTCCTTAGTGAGTTTGATTTTGAAATTAAACATATCAAAGGAAAGGAGAATAGGGTTTCTTATGACCTTAGTATAAGTATGAAAGTAGTTCACTTGGAAGTTATAAGAGCCAATGAATTAGAAATCAAAGAGAGGGTCAAAGAGGCATAAGAAACATATGCATTTTTCAAGACCATGACATCATACCTGAAGAAAGGGACCACAAGTTTGAAGTGTGAAGGTTATCAGATGCTTAATGATTACCTGCTGACTTACAAGGGAATACTATACATTCCAAATTTTGAATACTTGAAGAGTTTAATAATGGATGAACTACAAAAAATACCATATACTCGTGATCCTGGTTATAAGAAAATGATCATGGCCACTAGGAAGTTATTATATTGGCACGAATTGAAAAATGACATAGTTCATTACTTAACTAAGTGTCTAGAATGTTAGCAAGTCAAGGTAGAACACCAGAACCCACCAGGGCTATTGTAGCCCCTACCAATTCCTGAATGGAAATGGGAAACCATCCCCATGGACTTCGTCACAGGACTACCAATATCAACCAAATAGAACGATGACATCATGGTAGTTGTGGACGAACTGAGCAAGGGTTATCACTTCATACCCATCAAGTAAACTTGCAAGGCAATAGAGATTGCTCAAATCTTCATGAAAGAGATATTTACACTGCATTGCATGCCTAAGGAAATTATATCTGACACAAATACAAAGTTCACTTCAAACTTTTGGAAATATTTGTTTGTTGGTTTTGAAACAAAATTTCTCTTTAGTACAACCTATCACCCTCAAACTGATGGGAAGATAGAGAGGGTAAACCAAGTATTATAACACATGTTGAGGATGAATGTAATTCATCAACCCAAGAAATGGGAGGACTACCTACCATTAGTAGAATTTTATTACGACAATGGATATCAAGAATCATTAAAAACGAGTCCTTTTGAAGATGTCTATGGAAGGCAATGCAACATTCCAATTAGATAGAAAAACCATGTTTATAGAGTTATAATTGAGCCATATATGCTAAAGGAAATGGAACAACAAGTGATTCATATTAGGAAAAATTTGAAGATAGCCCAAGATAGACAAAAGAGCTATGCAGACCTGAAAAGGACTCCTAGAGAGTTCAAAGCAGGGGATCATGTGTATCTTCAAGTTAGACCCAAGAGAAGCTCCTTGACAATGGGAGCTTGTGCTAAGATGGAACCTCATTATTGTGGACCTTTTGAAGTTTTATATAGAGTGAGATCAATATCCTATCAGTTAGCACTTCCTCCCACAGTGAAGGCACACAATGTTTTCCATGTTTCTTTATTAAAGAAGTATGTACATTATTCTAATCATATTATTGATTGGTCTGTGATTAAGGTGGAACCCAAGGGAGAATTTTTTCCAGAACCTCAATTCATAATAGACACGAGGAAAAATCCACTCAGAAACAAAACCATTGCATAGGTCAAGGTGTAGTGGAAACACTTTGTCTCAGATGAGGCTACATGAGAAATGGAGGATTCCATGAGACAAGCATATCCATTTTTTTTACTTTTGTACATACATAGCACATCGATAGGTAGAACATCGAGGATGATGTTCCTTTAAGGGGGAGGGGATTGTAATACCATTGTTTCCCCTAGTTTGTCAATATAACTATAATTGTCCAAGAGACTATGGTAGACTAAATATGTGTGAATGTTTTATTTGATGAACCTTTGTATAAAAGGGTCAATGTATGAATGGTTTCTTATTAATAGAATTTAAATTTGAATATGTGTTGCAAAACTGTTGAAAGGGGGAAAGTTTTCCAATATAGACAATGGATGCTATGAGAGATATGGTGAATGGAAACCATGTATGGTTGAGATGACCCTCAGCAAAACAATACCTACTGGGTGCAATTACTCAACAATCCTCTGACCCATAAATTAATTACCAGTCAGGATGGCAGTTAGAAGGACATATTCAAGAGTAAGTGAGGAGATGGGGTAGGGTACCCATCTATAAATCTTCCAGGCCTAAACACAAGTGGGGATTCAGATCCACACAACCTTTCCAAGGAAGGGAAGGAATGAGGTAAGTCATGGACAAAGACAAATCTACAAGAGAGTAGAGTAATGAAAACACTCTCTCGAGAAGGGAAGGGAACAAACTTCGACTCTGAAGTTGAGAGGAAAGAGATGAGCATTAAGCTCAATATGGATGTAAGTATCCATGGGAAAGTTTTGGCTACAAGCTGATAAATGGGGCTGATGAGTGACCAAGGAAGTAATCATGCAGACCTCCTTGCTTGGAATAGAGAAAACCAGTTGCCAAGTTCCTATGGGAGGAGGAGAGTAACCTTCGTCCATGAGTGTTGTGGAACAAGGAGAAACAATCTCTCTTAGAGCACCATAGTATATCTTAGAGTTGTCCAGTGGTAAATCCGTCAAGAGTGACTATGCCTATGGTTGGGAGGAAACATGCACCCCTTTCAAAAATTTCTTCACATTTTCAAGTTCTAATAAGTATTTTCATACTTTGTGTATTATATTGGATTCAATGATGAAATGTCTATTTTATGATTCATTATTTCAGTATTTGAACAACTGTTAGAAAATATCTTTGATTTTTGTAAGCTGTTGTATCTATATGATATTTCAATTCATCTATGTGATTTCTGTAAACTGTTGTATCTATATGATCTTTAAATTCATGGGAATCCGAAGAAGAGTTGGGGCAGGATAGATTGAAATTTCTAAGTCCTACCAACCCATTGAATCTTACCTTAGTGGAAATTTCAAAGTCTGAATTCTATTGGAGAAGGGTGTTTTTACTTTAGACTATTCACCCATCTGACCAAGGACTCGTGCCCATGTCCTTAACCCAATTGTTTCTAAAGGATTAGTGCTTATCCCCTTGAATTTCCAAAGTATCCATGTGACCAGGGTCTGGGAACCCAATGCTAGTCCAAAATGGGGATAGATCTTCGGCTTTAGGAATTTGGGACTCGTGAATCCACAATCCTCGAAAATATCTAAAGTCCAAAGTCACGAATCAACAAGGACCATAGATATGGGGATTCAACATAGATCATTCTTAGCCATTAGATCAAATGTAGGAAGGGAAGCATTAATAGCTTCAGTGAAATGCTACTTCAGGAGAATAGGAATGGTATAACATTGGAACTCATGAATTCCAAAGTCTCGGAGTAAATATGGACCGTTGAACTAGAGGGACATGTGTCCATAGTTCCATGGTTATTCAGGAGTCTGGGTATTCGGTGATCTAGAAACTCGCGAGTTTTCCTGGAAGTTATGCAAGCTAGAGTAAACCCTGGTTGTAGATGCTAGGTATGTGTGGAAATAGATCTAGCATGGTCCAGAAGGAAATCCGGGAGATACACGTAGAAGCCCTGAATTTCAAACTACCAAAGTGATGAGGACCGTTGGATGTATGGGGATGTGGCACACAATCTCATGGTCTGAAGACTTCATATTCCGTATGAATTTGTCCAAGGTTTTTCATGGAGTGAAAACCACTAAAGTCGTGAATGCTAAATTAAATATCAACCATTGGTCGAAGAGGACACATGGCGTATGATCCAAGAGGATTCGGTAAGCTCCAAAGATGTATCCAAGAAGTAATGAGAACTGTACATCTATGGATCTACGTGGAACCTTGCAGACCATTAGATTGAAGGATTGAGTAGTTATCAATCTATGATGATGTGGCTTGATGACGCCATTCAATGTGACTTGGACCTGCATTACACGTGTCACGTGTCACCCAATTTTAGATGATTCACAGACCCATTGTGCATGTTATAGCATGACACGTGTAACCCCCTATCAAGGACATGTGTCACCCTTTCACCCTAGCCGCGTGTCAGTTTCATATTCTTGGTGGCCTAACCTACATGGATGGTGACGTGTCCAAGACTCTAGGATTTTGGATAGCTTTGAGAATTCGTAAGATGTGGGGAATGGTAAAATATAGGAACGTCCAATAAAAAATGTTGAATGCCGACCGTCGAAGGGCTAAGGCCACATGGTGATATATCAAAAGTTCAGAAGTTTGAACATAGTGTGGTAAAAATGAATGCTCGACAAAGATCGTTGATCGTCGAATGTCAATTTCTGAATGTCTAAGGCCACGTGGAAATACCTTGGGAATTTATGGATTAGGAAAAAGGTATGTTCAACGTCGAGTACCAAATCCCCATATTTAACCATGGATCTCTGTGGAGGAAGTGAACTGTTGATCCCCTCCGTTTTTCAACAATCTGAAGTTTTGACAACACTTTTGGAACTCCCAAAGTCTAGGAACTTCTAAAGTGCTGAAACCTTTTATAATGCAGGCTCTTAGCTCCCAGTTTTGATCCCGAGTTCACGAGGAAGACCCTGCTAAGTAGTTCAAGTGCACAGTGAGAGATATAAGTTACAGTGGAACTGATTAAGAAGGTTTTTCTTAAGTAAGGGAATGCAAATACACCAGGGAAAGAAAAACAATTGATGCCCCATCCATAGAAAGGGTATTTAGGGGTTGGGGGAATTACAATTCCCCCAATAAATCTTGGGAAAAGATTGAAGATTTGTTTGGAAAACACAATATTATCCATGCTCACTAGTTAGATAATTAGTTAATGAGTTTAATTCCAAATGATTTCCCTTGCATTAAAGATTACTTATATAAGTTCAAAACACTTAGAATTTTGTGTATCAAATTCCAACTAGATATGTTGGAAGATAGATGCATATATGTTATTCTTGATAAAATTGGTAGTACATATTCTATTTTTGTATGTACCTTTTATTCTACTAGAGAATCTCTAGACACATTTTATCAAAAACCAACTCTTGAGTCCTTTTGTGATGCTTTTATTAGAGAGCAAGATAAGCTTCTAAAACTTGGAATGATTAGCACTGTAGGTACATTCGAAAAAGACTTAGTGGCCCAGCAAAAAGGTAATTCCAAGAATCCCAAGAAGAAACATCCTTGCAACAAAAGCAAGAAAAAGAGGGGTCCCAAAATCTCTTAAACAACTTCATTTCCTAATAGTAATAAAGGAGAAAAATCTAAAAATGAGAAGACTGATAGACATTGCAACTTTTGTGGGAGTGATGGTCATGATGAGTCCAAATGTTTCTATAATATTGCAACTTTATAAGTAATGATAAAGAAGCACAACATCGATATTGATTCTACTTCTTCCTCTTGCTATCATGGACATGCACTTTCTGCTTTTGGTTTCTACTTTAATGAAACTTCTACTTCTCTGATGAGTGGCTTATTGATTCCGGAGCATATTATCATATGGATAGGGATAAAGCCATATTTATACTATAAATGACTATAACACCAAGAAAATATTTGTTGGTGATGATAGATCTCTTAGTGTTGTAGGGTCTGGAACAATTCAGGTAGATAATGGTCATTTCAATGATGTATTATTTGTTCCAATTATTTCCTACAACCTTCTATCAATATATAAAATCACTCATTAGGGTGAAGATAAAATAGTTCACCTCACGAAGTTGTAATCAAGGGTATAAAATATCCTCAACATGTTCTTGCAACTGGAATTTCTTATGATATTACCAAGTTTTACAAGTTTGACAACCTTGGGTTATGATGACAGAGAGGATGAAAATCCACCTCTACCTCCTCACCTTCCTTCAGATGATTCCATTGGACCTGAACCTGCACCAACACCACCACTTCCTAGATGGGTTTGTTCAACATGAGAAGTAGTTTGTGATCTTATCGGTGATCCTTCATACCAACATCCTATACATTCAAACTTCCATCGAGCCACTTCTATTTTGGATCAATTTTTAGACACTGGCGATCTAAATACATTTGCAAAAGCTTCGGGTCATCGATATTGGGATACATCAATGAATGAAGAGTATAATATTTTAATGGAAAATTATACTTGGGATCTTGTACCTCTTCCCAAAGGAAGAAAACTTGTCGTATGTAATGGATCTATAGACGTAAGTATACATTATATGGAATTGTTTAAATACACAAGGCTCGGTTAGTTTCCAAATGATTTTTGCAAGTTGAAGGAATTGACTATAATGAAACATGTTCCCCTTTAGACAAAATCAATTCCATCCACCTATATCTATCCCTTATATCCTCACATAAATGGGAGGTCCATCAGATGAATGCCAAATATGCCTTCTTGCATGGGGATTTGCAAGAAAAAATCTACATTGAACAACCTCTTGGCTATGTTCATAATGAATCTAGCCTTGTTTATCTCCTTAAGAAATATCTTTATGGCCTTAAGAAAGATCCTCAATCTTGGTATAGATTTATTCTTGACAGAGTTTTCTAGATGCCATTCCGATCCAAATGTCTATAATAAGAAAGTAGGAATCGATCTCATAATAAGTTTTCTTTGTTTTCATGATGTTATCCTTAGTGGTAGTGACTGTAAACCTTTAAATCATGTGAATTCTATCCTTAAGAAGAAATTTTAAATGATTGAATTAGGATATTTTCACTATTTCTTTGGCTTCCAAGTTTTGCAAACCAAGGAAAGAATATTTCTTTCATAGAATAAGTATGTTTGTGAACTTCTTCATTGCTTTCACATGGAATATTCTCAACTAGCCCCTTATCCCTTCTAGTCTGGAGTTAAAATTGCTACCCCTTGTACTACTCTTGATGTTTATGCCACCTTGAACCATCAATTAGTTGGTATCCTCTTATACTTGACTCATACCTATCCTGATTTTTCCTTTATTGTTGGTATTGTAGCCCAGTATATGAAAACACCCCATGAAATCCATTGTAAATAACCTAAAATAATACTTCAGTATGTCTAGGGTATAGTTCAGGTCAAGATATATTACAGTTCAAGGGGGACTCCTTTGTTGGTTGGTTTCACTAATTTAGATTTGTGTGATGACCCTATGATTGAAATTCTACTGCAGGTTATGTTTTCATCCAAGGTTCAAGACTTGTAACTTGGGCCTCTAAGAAAAAACATGATATTGTTCATTCTTTATTAGAAGAAAAGTACTAAGAAACGCTTAATGCAAGTTAGGAAGTCATGTGTCTTTGATATATGCCTTCATAGTTTGGATTCCAGTAGCAACATTTGACTAGCCTCTGATGCAATAATCAAAGTTTCATGAATCTCATTGAAGACTCAGTTCGATATTAGCGCAACAAACACATTCAACTACATAGGAACTTCATCATATATCTCATTCATGATCAAGTTATTGAAGTGTTATTTTCCCTTCAAATGGTTGTTTTGCATACATTTTCACAAAGTCTCTTATAGAAGCAAAGTTTTCCAAAATTTGATCTATGTTATAATTTCAAGAAGTTTTCATTAAAGGGGGATAGGCTGTAATGTCTCCTTCCTTCTCATATACTCATGTCACCTTTGTAAATCCTTCAATCCTCTCCCAAGTTGTTCTGAAATGGGGATGTTAGGATATTTATACACTTAGGAGTTAGTTAAGATCAACTTGGTCTAATGTTTCATTAGATAAAATTGTGTTTCTTAGTGTGTTTATTTAGTATGCATTTGTAGTTAGGAAATCTAACGGTTATGATATGTTCCCAACATAGAGTCATTGTGATGATACAAATGCTTAAAATGTTATAATAAAATAGAAGTACAGACCATGTACATAATGTGAGCATGGAACAAGAATCCAAGATAGATAAGTTACACAATAACTCCTTAAAGAATAGGATAACATGAGCCTCCAAATAACCAAATACATTTATACATCATAATTCACATGTCTACAATAATGAATACATAATCTCTATATATACCTATTCACACTTGCACATGAGGCCCCTTTACTACTAGGATGATCCTATTACATATATATTTACACATTACATGTACATTTAGGCCATTGTATTCTCCCCTTTGGGTTCATATAATATACATTTAACCCTATGTATGCTCCCCTTTGGGGTCATATAATATACATTTAACCCTATGTATGCTTCTCTTGGGTCATAATATTGATATAATGTTTCATTTTCTCCTCAATATTAACAACTACATTGATCTATGGCTTAACACTCAATTGGTGTAATACCCTAGTTTTGAGACCCCATATTAAAACATGTATTTTGTTTACTTTATGAAAGGTCATAGCACCTGGAGAATTAAAATAGTTTAGAGTGCCTAGGAAATTTAATGCTTTGATCATTATTAATAATAAAATACATAAAAAAAATTGTCTGAGGAACTTTCAGAATTACGTTTTTAGTAGTTGGTCACCCTTTGACATGGCTCATGGTTCAGGAGAGAGAGATCCCCCAAAAAAACCTCCACCTCTATACCTTGTTGCATTCCATACCCTCCTATCATCTTACAGGAAGAAAAAAAAGGGCATCCCTAGTCGCACTTTCTTAAGAAGATAGATGAGATCCCAAAGGTCTCTGTCCATTCCCTCTCCTCTATGCCATTCGCCCTAATACTGGCTAAAAATGGTTTGATAAGAAAGTTCATGGGACTCTTGCCCTCCCCAAGAGCAATGACACAATGGCTGGATCAAAACTAGAAAAAATGATAAAAGGCAAGTTGTCAACAAATTTTTGTGGTAAGGAATTCTATGTCTTCCTCTTTGAAGATAAAGCAGATAGAGATTTGATATTTAGAAATGGTCCATACTTCATGTACACTATAGGGATGTATCTAAATCAATGGACCCCATATTTTATCCCATCAAACGATATCCCCTCTACAGTTCCAGTCTGGGTCAGGATACCCTTCCTGCCTCTCCACTGTTGGAATGACGAAATCATAAAAAACATTGGAAATGCGTTGGGAAGGTTCATTTACCAGGTTGAACCACACGATAGATCACAATATTATGATCATCTTTGTGTAGAAGTAGATCTGGAAAAAGGACTTCCAGAGGTAATCCAACTAACCCTAGATGGGTGGTCATACATTCAAACAGTCAACTACAAGAAACTTCCATGTAAATTCAAATCCTGCCATGAGTATGGTCATTTCACCAAACAATTTCCCAAGGCATCATCAGAGAATCCTGAGAACAAAGCGTCAGAGAAATGGAAACCAACCAAAAGAAAGAAAGTGACAAATAAATTAGGAGTTCAGTCGCAAGAAAGAATATCCAACACCAGGCCATCCACACTGATTAAGAGGAAATCATCGATGTAGAACAATAATGAAGCAGAAAGAAACAAAAATAGGTATGATCCTCTTGAGAATATAGAAGAAGAAATGGATCACTAGAAAGAAAACAAAGAAGAGATACAGAGTCAAAAATCACCAGATCCAGACCCTCCATCGCTTCAAAATGAACGTGATGCCCCTATACTCATGGACCCCTACCATGAGCTATAGGATTAAAGCTAGGAGTACTCGAGGGAGGAATTTGACATGGAACTCCTAAAAAGTTCCAAATCCTCGAAAGAAGGAAGGAAAACTAATTGAAACAAAAGGGAAAAAGAAACAATTCAATACAAAGATATAGGAACCCAACCAACTCTATAAGAAGTCTTCAAAAAGTAAGGGAAGTGTGTGAAATCCCCAACAACAATAGGACAGTCTCAACCCATGAAAGGGGGGGCAACCAAACATGCCAGTAAATAATGAAGGTAGTCTCCTGGAACTTTAAAATATTGGAACAAAAGGAGAAAAAAGAAGCAATGGGAAATAAAGGCTTGAAATCCTTCTAATTCAGGAGACCAAAATGAAGGGTTTTGAGGCCCTACAAGAAATGAATAAAATCTAGAAATAAAGTGATGGAATATCTTTAAATGCTAGAGGAGTGTTATGAGGGATCTACACAGTGTGGAACAATAAAAACTTGAGAGAAGAACACAATTTACAATTATCCCATTGGATATTGGTACATATCAAGCACCTACAAACATATAACATCTATCCTATCTGTAATGTTTATATTCCTAATAACTATTGGGAAAAAATATAATGTTGAGAGTCCTTAACGAAAATCAAAGAAGTCGGATTACACAATAATTGCATTATAGAAAGAGACTTCAACACAAATATGCACCAAGGGGGAAAAGAAGGAGGCTCTATAGTAAGGGACTTATTCAGGGAATACATGGAAGTTATGATCTCAGGTCTGGATCTATTTAATTTTCAAGCATCTAAAGGGAAACACACTTGGAGAAATAAACACTTACGGGTGGGACACATTGCAACAAGACTAGACTGTTTTCTCATACATAGCTCTCTCCTCCTTCTTCCTTTCAACATTTCCTCCCAAATTAGCATCTCATATCATCATCCAATAACTCTCTCCTTTGAAAAAGAAGAAAACCTAGGCCCCATTCCCTTCAAATTCAATCCCCTTTGGATGGATTCACTAGAATTCCTCCCCCTAATCACCACTGTTTGGTCAAACTAGGTGGACGAAACCCTGGTATATATCTGGGAACAAAATCTCAAAAGGAATAATAAAGCAATCAAGGAGTGGGTAAAATAATCCCCCCACAAACCAAGATAACAAATTGAAAGGTGAAAAAAGTATCTAGAATATATACAAGAAGAAATGGATTCAAACATCATCCACAATAGACATTTATTACAGGGGAAAGAACATTTACAAAATTATATGAGAGCACTCCACAAAGAAGAAAATGAATGGGGAATCAAATATCGAACCCTGTGGCCTCAAGAAGGGGATAAAAATACCTCTTTCTTCCATAATCAATCCAAATCTAGACAACATAGAAACATTGTGGAGGAAATAAAAACAATCTCAGGAACATGAATCAACTCCTTTGAGGAAATTAAAAAAGCAGCATCCTCTCACTTTAGAGAGATTTACACAAAGGAAGGTGAAGACAATAAAGAGAAGAGCCTACATTTCATAGAACACATCCCACAAATTATAAAGGAATAATATAATTAAGAGTTAAACAAGGTGGTTACAGGGAGGAAGTCAAAGTCGTTCTAAATTGGTTTGATCCAGACAAAGCCCCTGGTCTTGATGGATTCACTTTACACTTTTAAAGGACATGATGGGAAATAATTAAAAAATACCTAATGCGCATGATAGGATTTGTCCAAAAAACCTAGAAGATGGGAGGCACAACCAACACCTCCTTTTAGCCTTGATTCCTAATGAAAAAAATGCCAGCTCCTATGATCCTTTTCACCCAATCTCTCTTTGTAACGTCTCATAAAAAATATTAGAAAAAATCATAGCAAGCAGATAATTTTTTTTTATTCCACATCTCATACTTCCCAATCAAGGAGGCTTCATGCAAAAAATACAAATTTGGGATAATATAACCTTAGTTCAGGAAGAAATCCCCACCAATGTTAATAACAAAGAAAAAGGGATGATAGTCAAAATTGATATGGAAAATTCCTTTGATCAAGTAAAGTATGAGTTTCTTTATGAAGGTTTAAATAGATTTGGTTTCAATCACTCCTTCATCTATTGGATTGGGGTATGCATATCAATGCCCTGGATATCCCCTATGATAAATGGGTGCCAAACTCCATTCTTCCAATATACAAGAGGGATAATACAGAGATATCTGCTTTCTCCAATGTTGTATCTCATTATGGAAGAAACTCTAAAAAAATGACTTGGGCATGAAAGAGATATTGGAAACATCCCTGGACTGAAAATAGAAAGGGGAGTAAGAAGAATAAAGAACTCCCATTTTGTTGATGACACCCTTTTGTTAGGAGGAGCCTCTCAAATTATGGTCAGTTGGTTCAAACTGGTTCTTGAACAATATGAGGTAGACTCGAGGGGAGTTATAAACAAGAAAAAAAGTCAAATATATTCTTGGCACACAAAAGAAAATATAATGGTAATAATTTCAAACATTTTAGAGTTCTCCTTTTCTGTAGATTGGAAATACTTCAAGTATCTTGGCACTCATATCAACATAAAGGCCTTTCTTGAGGAGGTTTGGCAAGTGATCCTTCAAAATCTCAAGGATCAATTTGAAGTTTGGGGAGAAACCTAGTTGAACCTAGTTGGAAGGGTGGTCCTGATAAAATTAGTCTTATCTTCGTATCGATTTTTTCAATTCTCATCCCTTCATGCTCCGGTGGGAAAAAAAAAGGAAATGGCCAAACTAATCAAAAGATTTCTTTGGCAAGGGGGAAAAGACAACGGGAAAAAAATCCATATGGTCAACTGGTCTTCAGTATGTGTCCCAAAAGAAAAAAGAGTATTAGGGATTTGGGACCTGGAAAAGGTTAACATAGCCCTGGGGGGAAACCTCTATGGAACTTAATCACTGGAGGTAACGAATGGTGGAAAAAGGCAATTTTCTACAAATATCTATCAAAAAATTGAAAGAGGTTCTTGGAAAAATCCACAATCAAACACACAGGATCCCCTATCTAGAAACTCATCCGAGGCTCACTACCACTCATAGAGAATCACCTCTAATGGAATCTAGGGAATGGTAAAGAAATCAAAATTTGGGAAGACCAATTTTTAGATAGGGAAAAATTGTCCAATATTTCCTCTTTATACCCCTTCATAATTTGACTAAATTCCAAAGGGAGAACCACTCTCTATGATATCTCATAGTGGAATAATAATGACACTTGGAAAGACTGGAACTTGGAAGAGGTCTCTTCAAATACGCTCAATGTTTCTCATCAATTCCTCATGATTGAAAATGGTTTTTCCCCAGTTCACCTCAATCAAAGTGATAGTAGGGATTGGGGGGGAACATGATACTTTATGAGGATTGGATTTAAAAATCTCCTCTCTCACAACGTTCTCCCAGAAAAATCAGCAATATGGAAAGAAATATGGAATTCAGATGGACTACCTAAGATCAATATTTTTGGTTGGCAATTATCTCATAACAAGCTCTTAACATGGGAAAACCTACTCAAAAGAGGCTTTGTGGGACCCTATAGATGCACCTTATGAAATCAATATTTTGAAAGCACTGAACATCTTTTTCTCAATTGCAATTTCACCAAGCAAGTGATGCACATTGTCTACTCAGAACTAACAAACCAAATCTCTTGGTCGAAAAGTTGTAGAAGTTTGTTTGGAAAATGGAGAAAATCATACAAAGGGTCCCTCAACAAAAAACTGATCTTTCGTCGCACCTGGAAGGCGTCAATAAAATATTTTTGCTGGAAAATCTGGTTGGCAAGAAATAAAATCATCTTTAAGAAGAATTCAATTTCCCACACCCCATAGTCGCAACCCACGTGATCGGCCAACTAAGCGAGTTCCTCTCTTCCTAAAATATCAAAGAAAAGGCATGTAACCCTCTGACAAAAGAAGAAGAAAAGTGGCTAGAGAAAATAAATATTCCCACCATACATCCCTCAATTTTTCCACAAAAATCATGCTGGCAACTTCATTATTCTCAACAAGACTTAAATAAATGGCTAGAGTCTCAAGACAACCATGTCCTTTGTTTTTATGGTGCCTCAAAAGGAAACCCACGGGAGGTAGGTGTGGGAGGGCTGTTGTACAACCCTAGAGGAAAAAGGATGCTAAAATACTCTTGGAACTTGGGTGTAACCACCAACAACATGGAAAAGGCCTACGAGATGTATCAAGGAGAGCTCTTAGCTCATGAACAAAAAATCAGCAACATCATCGTAATAGGGGACTCAAATAACACAATTCGACACTTTGTCAAAGGGACTACCCCAGAGAACTCCAAGATGAAAAGAATCATAGAGAGGATCAAAGAAATATTATCCTCAATTCAAGCCTCCTTCTTTCACATTCCTCGCGCAAACAATGAAGAAGAGGATGAATAGGAAAATCAAGTAATCGAAAAAGTCCCGTGACATATAGAAATTCTAGGGAGACTCCTATTTCCATCTCCTCCCTAATAAATAAGCCCCCTCTCTCCAAATATCCACCTGGCGTCAGTCTCCCCTCAGTGCAATAAATGAAAGGGGAATGCAACAAGCATTATGTAATAAATAGGGAAGTGAAGTACTCTCGTATCTCTTGGATCATGGGAAGATGCAAGAAATAATTCATTCACATGGATAAGTTGGGTCACCCTGTGATCCTCCTTCGTGGGACTCTATCGTATCAGACCCTCCACGACTGCAAAGAATCCTGCATCATGAAATCCTCCATTACTCCACTTGAGGTGAGGGAAATCAAAAGGAATTCCATCATGATCCACTACAAGGGAAAGCAGGCAGTACATGCTACTTCAAAGCATGAGAGACACCCAATACGTGACTTTGCAAGGAAATGGTGGAATTCATGCATCAAGGTTTCTTCTTGGAGAGATAAATTGGAAGGCAATCCATTTATTCACCACCTCAACAAACCCCACCGAAATTCAACAGATTTGAATACAATAAAGAAAGAGGAAGTGCAGTGTCCAAGAAACATAAGATCTAGCAATTGGACTAGAGAAAGAGGCACAGATCCATGAAACATTGTAAGCACCAACAATAAAGGAAGAAGCAACAATAGAGGAAGCATCCGCGAAGTTGAAAGTGACAGGAAACAAAGGAAACACCAGTGACATAGGAATAATCAATCATTTTTGTTCTTGAGGTACTTTTCTGGCAATTTCTGTCAGTTTGTTTGAAGGAATGGCTCAACATACAGCTTGAGAAATACCGGAGGAAGAGATGGTGGACGATAATTTATCAACCACCCATAAATTATCTCTCCATATTGACTCTCACAGTTCCAATCTCTCCTCCATGCTGGACACTCTAGCTCAACACCACATGTTAATAAGTCATTTAAGGATGAAGTCAAAATTTTAAGTCGTCAAGAGGAGAACATCGAAGAAAAGTTGGAAGCTAGACCACCAAATTCTCTAGCACAAAGTCAGAATGAGGAAACAAGGAGTAGAATAGACCCAACATTGCCTGACCTAAACATGGCACTAGAGCCCCCTCTAGAAGAAGATCAATTCTAAAGAAGACTAGTAAGAAAGTCCTTAGTTTTGTGAAAATGGATTAATTAAACCTATCATTAGATAGTTTAAGGACAAGGATAAAAGATTTGTTTAAAGTAAATTTGAACTAAAACTAGTCTCGGTTTTGTAAGATTTTTTGTGGAAATTTTGTTGTTGGCATCTCTTTTACCATCACCCTCCTCTGTATTCTGCGACCTCAGTCGTGCCTCTATAAATATAAAAAAATTTAGTTTCTGCAAAAAATAATAATAATAAAATACATCATTGGATGCCATATCAACAAGGACAAGATTTATACGGGGCTATGATTCCATGAGAAAGGGGGGATAAAGGGGATAAGTATTTTATTATTGTTTTATTTACCCATATTGGTTTTAATTGAGAAAAGTGGTTACATGAGCCTCTTGGGGAAAAGTCCATGCGGTTCTTGATTTCCAAGTAAATATATAAATCCATCTTGCATCTTGTGGGTTGTTTGGGGGTTCTTCTACATTCACTCTTTCACTCTTTTCATCCATTGTTTCTCATTTATCATTCCTCATCCATTATTTTCTTGGTGGGTACATGGGGGAGAATTGTTGAGGAAAAAGCCCTGGTTTTTTGGATGTAGTGATTGCTTGTGTATTCCAGCCATGAATTAATTCTTGCATGTCTAAGTTGCATTGACATGTGTTAAGTTTCATTCACATTTGCAAATCCTGAGAGTCCCAACATGGATATTATTAACTAGATGAACAAGATCCCTGAAAAGAAGTGGAAATCTTGAGGGGTTGCGTTGAAGTGAAGGGAATTCATTGTCTTTGGGTGGTCAATGCTAGAGAGAAGAGAGTTGGTGCACTTTGATTGGTGTGTGTTGAAAAACCTATGAGAGCTTAAGTGTTGACTGGTTTGGGAAGTTGAGTGTCGTCCTAGAACCCATCATTGTGTATTCATAGCTTTGGCTCATGGATTACATTGTTTTTGAAACTTGGAACAATAGTGTCTATGGTTGGGTGGAATGTCCTTGGTCCAAAACCAGTTGGTGATCAAATTTGTTTAAGATAAGTTCTCTTTGTCTTGTGTTTCTATGCTTCTATATTTATTTCCATTGTGTATTAATTATTATCTCTGAGGTTCATTTTTATAATATGCATTCTTGTAGGTTATTATTGTGCATGGAATATTTTTTTTTCTTTTATATTGTATAATGAATATTGATTATTGCATGTGAATCTTTCGTGCTTATTTATTAAGTAAATGTTATCATAATTCGAAATAAATTTTGAATTGAGTTTTTGAGGTAGTGTGGCCAACCTGTGGGTGGCTGGGTATGTTACATATTGGTATCAGAGCTTCTGGTTCAGACATCAGATTGGTATGGGCTAGGACAAGTGTGAATTTGAGAAATTCATAGTTGCAGATTTTGCTCTGAGAAAAATTGGGGAAAAACAAAAATATTAGAGAGGAAATCTATGAATTCGTGGGAATATTCGAGTTTTAATTAATTCAGAATTGTATAAGAAGTTAATGGATTCGATCTACAGATTTGCAGAGTCAAATTCCACATAGAAGGTAAAAAAAATTATATTTTAGTGGCCATTGTGGCATGGGAAGAGTTTTGAGAATCGTCGCCCGTGATCATGATCGATCTCCAAATCAACGACCCAAATTCCTCCTTGAAAATTTTAAAATTTTGATTAAGTTTCAAAGTTTAGGAAAAGTACTAGATCAATGGTTGAGATTCATTTTGGTCGTTTGGAAAAGGAGATATATCAATGGTCCGTATTTGTTTTCAGTCGTTTGGGAAGTCAAAGAAAATAAACACTCGGGATCATCTTTATTGGGAGATAAACAACCTAGATTCACCTAGGTTTTGGACGAAATCATGTAAGTGTTGAAGTTCTCCATCTGATATAACTAATGTTCGATGGATTGGGGATTGATGAGTTTTGAAAAGTGATGAGTTTTGGCCAAATGACATATGAGATCACCGATGGTCGATGCATCGATGAGTTTGGTGAAGTGTTGAAGTTCGATCAAATGAAATCGAAGATTGTTCATGGTCAATGTATCAAAGATTGATGAGTTTGGAAAAGTGTTGAAGTCCTATCAAATGACATTTAAAATTTTCAATGGTCAATCGATCAAGGATCGACAAATTTAGTGCAAAGTTGAGATTCTTCCAAGAGAAACTGTCGATGGTAGATGGAGAAAAAAGGGTGATGATGTGTCCTTCCACATTAGCATCCATGTGTCATTCCATATCAACATCCACGTGTCATGCCATGTCATCCTAGTTGATTCCTCAATATGATGTGTCATGCCATGTCATCATCCATGTGTCATGTCATGCCAGAGAACATAGATGCCTTATGGTCGATGGTTGGGTTCGAATTGAGGAAGTGTTTTCAATAGTCAATGAGGATTGTCGATTGTCGATGGAATGATGGTCAAGAATCATCCAATTGGTAATTAGTTCCATTCACTGACAAATATCATTGATGGTGGACGATTGATGGTCGGGTCAACCAGCTTGGAGTTGTGTGAAAATCAATCATCGAGGAGTGGGACTGGTGGCCGAGAATTGGGATGATAGTTTTGGGATGGTTTTGTGTGCACCAAAGAAGAACATCAGTTGTTGATGGTCGATGGAGTGCAGATCAATGATCCATATTTTTTTCGAGTTGAGATCGACAATGCAGATTGCACTTAGGAAAAATTGTTTCGTAGTTCCAAAAATATTCAATTCTGGAGCCATTTTTATTATTTTGGCCATAAATGGAGAAAATTAAGTCAGATTAGGATGAAAATTATGGGTTTTTTCCACAGGTAGGAGATATGAAAAAGTTTCAGAGAGGGCCATTGTCCATTTCTACTTCGATTTGTTAGAAATTGTAAAATAGTGGTTTTTAAAGATCATCTAGGTCCAGATCATTTGCAGAAATCCAGATTAAGATGAAACTCTTGGGAAGAGTCCAAAAAGTATGCATGGAGATAACCTATGAAGGAAATGAATAAATCCTAAGAGTATTGGAATGAGGATGCTGAAATAGGTCAAAATTTACTATTTGGGGTCACTTTTTGGGGATTATTGAGATTTTCAGAGGAGAAAAAGTGACCCTAGATCAAAAAAATGGAAAATTATATTTACTCAACATTTTATATACTAATAAATAAAAACAAACTTGGTTAAGTTAATTTTTTCCAAAAGTGCAAAGATTTTGAGATAGCCAATTTTGCTCAAATTTCTAAGTCTCGAAAAAGGGTTGAAAAATGACAAAGTTGCAGATTTCAAATTGTTGCAATTTTTGACTGGAGCATCATCCTGAAAATATGACATTTGTTATGAATTCATTGTCAAATTATTATTATTTATGTATCATATATAAACTTCTCTACTTCCTGGAATATTTTCATGTGTAGTTGATAGAAGTTGGTAATTCAATACAATTACACCAGTGGAGAAAATGCACAAAAAGGGTGAAAGTCACTTTTTTAGGAAGCCATAATTTTCATCTCAGAGATTAGAATAAGGCATGAGTGTAGTAATTGGAAATATAATTCATATGAGAATAACTTGGAATTATTATAATTTGGAGAACTATGATATACTTCTTCATGAATTGAACAGAAAAAGGACATGTAGCATTAATTGAAAAAAATTATAATATCCATAATTCTAACAAAATGGTTACTTGCACATTTTGCAAAATTAGGGGATATAAACATAACAGTTCAATATAAGAATGCATATTTTGGACATAGAAGAAGGAGAGGGGTCCTTTAGTCATGATAAATAAGACAAAGGTTGGAATATCAGTGAACTGGTAATGCAGAGATAGAATCAAATGAGCACAGGAACAGAAGGGAAGAAGAAACATTAATAGAGACTATGAGAAGCCTAAGCTTATAAGTGAATAGTTACAAAGAAGACAATGAGAGGTTGATAATAGAATAAAATCAAATAAATGCTCAAGTCATGCAAAGCCTAAATCACTTGCATATGCAAGCAAAGAATGGATCATAGTCAAGATAGGAGGGAGAGGTCAGATATCATGAAAGAAGAGATAAATACATAAGATATATTCATTCAAAAAGTGCTAGAATAACTCACAAACATCACTCATCTCCTTACTCAGTACATAAATTTTATGCGTCGGAGGACTCCATAAGCAGTCCAGGGGTGTCTATTGTTAGGCACCAAAGAAGAAGACATGAATTGGATAGTTTTCAAGGAGAGATAAGGAAAATCAAGCTACTATCCTTTGATGGTTAAAGAGAAAGGGAATATGATGTTAAATCATGGTTGTTGGGAATCAAAAAGTAATTTTAGTTTCATAACTACTCATCTAACCTAGAATCCATAATTTCCACATACCATTTGCATGGAAAAGATGTTATGTGGTGGGATCAACTAAAGAAAGTTGAGTACATTAATGAGAGAAGGATCACTTGGAGGAAATTCAAGATATATTTTCAGAATGGGTATCTTTCAGAGCACTTATATGGAAAGAAGATGAAATAGTTCTTTGAACTTAGTTTGAGAAGCATCACTATGAAAAATATGAAAAGACGTTCTTGGGATTGTTTAAGTATGTAGGGTTTATCAAGGATTCAAAAGGGAATATACAAAGGTTTTCAGTTGGACTTCCATCCTTTTATAAGGAAAATATTTAGTGTGATGAACCTAGGACTTTGACCGATACCATTAGGAGGGATAAGCACCTATATGAGAAAGGAAAAGGAAGAGGATGGATTTATAAATCTTGGTAGGATAAGAATAAGGAGAAATATGATCAAACAAGGAATGGATTCAAACCTCCTTTCAACAGAAATAATCCAAATACAAATAAACAAGAACAATCTATTAAGAATGAATCCAAGAAGGAATACTATGTTGGAAAAAGAGGAAGACTGCCAATACAATGTTGGAGGTCCAAATAAAATCACTTATACAAGGATTTCCATCATAGAGTAGATAAAGAGAAGATGATACAAAACATCCAAGAGGCTATAATAGTATAAGACATGGGAAGAATATATACAACCTTAGAATATTGACAAGTACAGTAGCAATCCAATATGATCAAAGTGGAAGGTAAGATCAATAATTATCTTGTTGCTACTTTAGTTGATTAAGGAGAAAGCAATTGTTACATTGATCCTAAAATAGTGGATAGATTACATTTGAAGAAAATTAGTATTGAAAAGTCAAGTTTGGTTTAGCTATCCACTAGAACCAAAAGAAGGATCAATGAAACAGTCAAAGGTTGTCCAATAAGTCTTAATGGAGTGAATACTAATGCTAACCTAAATATCATACCATTAGGATCTTATGATATCCTAATTGGAATAGTTTGGTTGGAAAAACACCATGATGTCCGATATTTTCATAACAAGACATTTACATGTCTTGATCAAGAAGGAAACAATTACACTGTGAAAGGAATTCCAAGACCCAATTCTATAAGAGATATTTCAGCCTTACATCTAAATAAATGTTTGAGGAAAGGATGCCAATTATATGCAACTCATCTGGAAGTGACAGAAAATATAAAAGGTCCAAGCCTTGAATACAATATTTCAATAGTTTGAAGATGTATTCCAAGAAGTACTAGGATTTCGACCAAAGAGGGAAATATATTTCTCTATTGATTTAACACCATGAGTTACTCTAGTATCAAAAACACCTTACTAAATGAGTACACCATTATTCAAAGAATTGCAAATGTAGCTGGAAGAGTTGTTGAAGAAAGGGTTCATATGTCCAAGTGTTTCACCTTGGAAAGCACCGACGCTCTTTTTCAAAAAGAAGGATGGAACATTGAGGCCATGTATTGACTTTAGACAGTTGAATACAACCATTGTGAAGAAAAAATACTGTCTACCAAGATTTGATGACCTCCTTTAATCAACTAAGAGGAGAAAATATATTTTCAAAGATATACTTGAGATCAAGATACCATCAGTTAAGATTCAAGGAAGAAAACATCAATAAAACAACCTTTAGAACCAGGTATGGACATTATGAATTTGCAGAGGTGCAATTTAGACTAACCGATGCACCAGTTGTATTTATGTGATTAATGAATGACATATTCATAAATTATCAGGATAAGTTTTTCATTGTGTTCATGGATGACATACTTACCTATTATAAGTCAGAGGAAGAGTGTCAACATCACTTGAGGTTGTTGTTGCAAGTACTCAGGGAACATCAACTTTATGCCAAGATTAGTAAGTATTATTTTTACCAAGAACATATCCATTACTTCGAACATATTATCTTAGAAGGAGATATAGTAGTAGATCTAGAGAAGATTGATGTCATTAGAGGATGGCCAACACCCAAGAATGTTTCATAAATTAGATATTTTATGGGATTACCCAGATACTATAGGAGGTTTACAGAAGGGTTCTCTAATATTTCTCATCCCTTCACTTCTTTCCAAAAGGATGGAATTAAGTTTGAATGGACAACAAAGTGTGAAGAGAACTTTAATTTGTTAAAGGAATTACTTACTAGTGCACCTATTTTAAATATTGTTGATCCAAATGAGAATTTTTTGGTAGATATAGATGGATGCAAGGAAGGAATTGGAGTCCTCACTCAAAATGGGAATGTCATTAGTTGTGAGTCTAGAAAACTTAGAGAAAAAGAGAGGAATTATGATACACATGATTTGTAGCTTGCTGCCATAGTTCATGCATTGAGGATGTGGAGGAATTATCTCATGGGAAAGATATTTGAATTAAGCACAAACCATATGATTCTGAAATATATTTTTGAACAACCAACTTTAAATGCTAGGAAAACAAGATGGTTGGAATTTTTAAGTGAGTATGACTTTGACATCAATCATGTCAAAGGAAAATAAAATAAAGTTGTTGATGCACTCAGTAGAAGAATACATCTCATGCATTCTACAACCATTAGTATGCATGATTCATATTTAAAGAGCATAATTTTAGATGTTTCTATTACAAATCAACATTACCTACAAGTAAAAGAAAGTTTACATCAAGAAAATGTACAACAAAAAATTAAAGAGTATGAGATTAAAGAATATTGATTACTTATGCATAAGAATATAATTTATGTTCCTAGTTTTGGAGAACTTAGGAATTTGGTATTAAAAGAAATGAATAATGTTTGATATGTCGTATTAGCACTAGGAATCACCCTTAAACTGTAATGAGGATAATCCCAATACCCATCATTCCAACAGTAAATGTAAATGAGTTTTAAGGGGGTCAAATGGATAAGACTCGAGATAATAACATTCCAACTCATAAAATATGGGATGGCATGCACAAGAAATTGAGGTCTTGTATCAACTTCAATCAGTAAGTTGGAGTAAAGTTCAATAGGATAAAGACTTTGGTGAGAAAGTGTAGAGGTATGTTATGGACATTAGGCCCTCTAGCAGCCTAAGGAGGAAAAAACTCAAACACAAGATCCTCTTGAATTCAAATTTTCAAGGAACTGAAAGACATTATAAGAGAACTATAATCAAACATTCATAATAATACATTTACAACAATTCATGTGAATCAGTCAATCATGAACTCTCTCAGTATCAGTGACAAATAAGATGGAAGAAGAAAGCTAACTTAGATTAACCAAGATGTCTCAAAAAAAAAATACATAACCAAAGAACCAGTTGTTCTCAATCAAAATATTACAATATGAGGGAGCCTATATCAACTATTTGACCTTTACAAAATATCAAAACTACCTATATATAAGAAGAACTGTTGCAACCATCAAGAGTGTGATTGGATTGCTGCATTCAAAGTTTTTAGTCAGCGTCTTCTCTGTCAGACTGTGCAGACAGTCGTATGTTGTCAGACACGAGCTCTTCCATCTGGACCTTCTCTATCATACTATGCATGCATCTCTCTGTAAGGCGTGATCTCAAATCTGTCAATCCTTTTCTGGCTTTCCAATTATGTGTTGATATGAGGCCTCAACCACCGCTCTCATTCTAAGTAACTACCTTCATCAGGATCAGGACAAGTCTTGATACCCATAACTGTTCTTAGATGGGGACAACGACTTCTGCGAGTCAATTTTGATGACTCGAGGTTATGCACATCTTCTTCTGTGACCAATACAGGCATAGTAGGTGGTGGGCCAAAATTTTCTTTGTGGATCGACCTTTAGGAATTTCAATTCTCAAACTCCATTTGTCTTATATTGCTTTTATCCAGAGTGAAGGATATGGAGATGCATGGCTCCTACTGATTGACGGCTCAGATTCTCTTTGGATGCTTCGAGCTTCGACCCTTCAGGACTTTGTAATGTTTCTCATTTTAAAACTCCCGAATTAAAACTCTTGGAGTGACATATTTGATGATGCGTGGCTCTTGTTGATCAACGACTCAAATCTATTTCATGCCTTCAGGAATTTGGGCCTTTGACAATTAACTTTAACATTATTTCAAAATCCTGATTCCCTCGATAATTTTCCACTATTGATCTCTCCCAATGAGATCTACGGCCCATATTTAATATTTTCTCGACCATTGATTTCGGGCCTGGAATGAGTCGCTCTAGGTGTTGTTCTTTGTGCTCATGGTTGCGGACCTTGACAACTTTATGTGATAACATTTGGCCGCACAGGGGATGGCATGCTCCTTGCGAGCTACCAAGAACAGGTAGTTCCAGTGCCTTAGCTTTTGGGTTATGGAGTTTGGCTCAAAATATTTCGCTAAAGGCCGACGTGTACACTATTCTACTTATAAAAGGAAAACAAACACACATGCTCCAGAAGGAGCTTATTTATGTACAAAACCTAAGATAACTAAATTTTACAATGGGATAGGTGAAGGGAAACTTCCACCAGAGTCATTCAAACTATTTTATGATCGAATCCTTCGCTTCACTACAACTGATCCATAAAAAACAAGGAGAGTGTGGAAGTTGACTAATCTAATCAAGGACGATTTTAAGAATGGAAATTTATTTTAAAATGTAGAAACCTTGGCGAATCTTACTAATCCTTCATATGCCAACTATAAATGTTTGGCGATATTTTTGTAAAAATATTCAAATTTCTAAGGATTTTTTATAATTTGTATAAAATTTTGGCGATATTTTAGGTATAATAATTTTATCCTATAGAATTTGGGTGAATCATTTTTAAGAATAGCGAATCATAGCCGTTGAAAGTTTGTTTGATGTGTTCTACAAGAACACCTGATTGAATGACAACCACAGGAATCTGTGGATCAAAAAGGTGTGTGTTGTGAACTATAGGTACAAGTGGAAGAAGGCTGGATGTAGGAGGTTGTTGATCCACCGATGACTATTGATTTACTTATGGCTATGTATAAAAAATCTCTTTATGTGCCTTAACTAAGGGCTGCTCCTGGTCAAACTCTTGAGTTGTGTCTTCTGTGACAAGCCCAACTTCTGCATCATCCTTACTGTCTTAATAGTGATCAAATATGATAAAATTGCTTCTCATCATCACTAGAATATCCATCAAAAATGGGTTTCCTTTGATGTCTATGATCAACCTTTAAAACAATAATATCATCAAGAATATAATTGTTAAAAATATCCATTTCAGGAACAGTAGTAACTGTTGCTTCTAGTTGTTCATACACATGATTTTCATCAAGACAAGGCTTCTCATGAATGCCTATGTGGAAGAAAAAATTATCCACAATATTTTCTTCATAGGGACAACAGGTAAAAATTTCCTTACGTTCAAAGTTGAGATGATACTGACTTTGAATCCCGCCACAAGCTCGGAGGTTCTCCTCTACTTCCTCAACATCCATGAATAACTATGCTAAAGATGTAGGTTTCCTTTCTCTCAGGAAAAGGATAAGCTATGAATGCTAAGCCATGACATATTACACCATGGCAACAGTCTTTGTGGGTCTGACCTCTACATCCATACTATGATAAAAATTTTAAAACCTCCTATTGAAGATAGCCAAGGCTTCCTCTTCCCCTCTCCTAAAGGCATTGAAAACATCCCAGTACTGATAAAGGGACTTGTTCTCACCCCACCACTTTAAAAAAGAATTCTATAGCTCAACCTAAGAACCAATGGAGTCAAATCCCAAACCCTTAAACCATACAACAACATCTCCTAACAAGGATTTGGAAAACAACCTCATGGTAACATCCTCATGAACTATCTCAAACTGATCAATAAAATTCTCAAAAGCCTCCACATGCGTCTCAGCTGTAACATGATCCTCTCTAGAAAAATGGGGAATGTACTTAAAGAAATCAAGAGGATAAGGATGAAGATGATATGGAATCTTTAAAGGTTTAAAAATCTTGTCTCTGATTATAGTTTGAAAACTAGTGGGATGAATATGAGGCTTAACACACTGATGGCAAGGCTCAATAGTAACAACAAGATGTGATGAGATTTGAGGAGGTTGTGGATTAGTTTCAACCTCCCCAGGGTGGCAAGGGTGATTGAGTTCAGGAGGGGTTTCAATATGAAGCTCGTCTTTATGATTAGGTTGAGTTGAGGATATAATATCAACATCTACAACACAGGCAGAAAGCAAGTCTTCTTCTTTCAAGGATGGATATATAATGGAAGTTTGGTGATCAACCGAATAAACAAAGAAAAATATGATCCTCTTTATATGTGAAGCGAAAAACAAAAATGAGTCGATAAAGAAAAACAAAAGTTCATGAAGAAAGATCATAAGATGATACCTAGTCATTCCCTTCATCTTTCTATCAATAGGACCCTCCCCAGTGGAGTCTCTGATGTGGAGTCGCTAGGTAGATGATTACAGTCAATTTTTGTATCCCTCTCTTGTGTACCATCAAGAGTTGGATCTATTTAATTCTTCCCATGGATCTCTTTAATCTACTCAAATCCATCTCGACAACAACACCATTTATGTTAGCACTAGGAATTACCCTCAGATTGTAATGAGGAGAAGCCCAATAACCATCAGTTTATACAGTAAATGTAGATGAGTTTTAAGGGGGTCAAATGGATAAGACTTGAGATAATAATGTTCCAACTAAGAAAATATGGGATGGCATGCATAATAAATTGAGGTCTTGTATCAACTTCAGTGAGTAAGTTGGAGTAAATGTGAATAGGAGGAAGACTTTGGTGAGAAAGTGTAGAGGTATTCTATGGACATCAGGTCTTCCAACAACCTAAGGAGGAAAAAACTCAAACACAAGATCCTCATGAATTCAAATTTTCAAGGAAACTGAAATACATTATAACAACACTATAATCAAACATTCATCATAATATCATTGCAACAATATATGTGAATCAGTCAATCATGAACTCTCTCAGTATCAGAGGAAAATAAGATGGAAGAACAAAGCTAACTTAGATTAACCAAGATTTCTCAAGAACAAATGCATAACCAGAGAACTAGTTGTTCTCAATCAAAATATTACAATATTAGGGAGCCTAGCTCAACCATTCGACCTTTACAAAATATCAAAACTGCCTATATATAAGAATAACTGCTGCAACCATAAAGAGTGTGATCGGATTGTTGCATTCAAAGTTTTCAATCGATGTATTCTCTATCCGAATGTGTAGACAATATTCTATTGTCAGATGCGATCTCTTATGTCTAGACCTTCTCTATCAGACTGCGCATGCAGCTCTCTGTCAGACGCGAGCTCAAATCTTCCAATCCTTTTCTGGATTTCCATTTATGTGGTGAGACGAGGCCTCAACCACCGCTCTCATTCTCGGTAACTTCCTTCATCGAGGTCAGGAAGAGGCTTGACAACCATAACTATTCTTAGACGGTGCCAACCACTTCTACGAGTTAGTTTTTATGCCTTGAGGTTATGCAGATCTTCTTCTGTGACCAATACAGGTGCAACAGGTGGTGGGCCGAAATTTGCTTCGCAGATCGGCCTTTGGTAATTTCAATTCTCAAAATCCATTTGTCTTATGCTTCTTTTATCTGAAGAAAAGGATCTGGTGATGCATGCCTCCTATTGATCGAGGTCTCAGATTCTCTTCGAGCACTTTGGGACTTTGCAATGTTTCTCATTTTAAAACTCCCGAAGTAAAATTCCCGGAGTGACGGGTCTGATGACAGGTGGCTCTTATTGATCAATGAATCAGATCTATTTTGGGCCTTTGGGACTTCGGGCCTTTGACAATTAACCTTAAAATTATTTCTAAATCCCGATTCCCTCGATAATTTTCCACCGTTGATCTTTCCCAATGAGATCTACGACCCAGATTTAATCTTTGCTCGAAATTGATTTTGGGCCTGGAATGAGTCGCTCTAAGTTTTGTGCTTTGTGCTCATGGCTGCAGCTTGCAACCCTTGAAAACTTTATGTGATAACATGTCGGACATCTCAGTTACCAGAAAGCAATTACAGCAGTTAGAAGCTAATTCTTTTGCCCAAGAATGAAGAAATATTTTGTTGAATGCATTGCAAGATGCATGGAATTTCAAAGAGTGATATTTGAGCATAGACACCCAGTGGGTTTTCTACAATGTTTGCCAATTCCATAGAAAAAATGACAAGTGGTAACCATTGATTTTATAACTAAGTTTCCCAGGAAAACAAGGCACAATGATTTAATAATGGTAGTGGTTGATAAATTGGCAAAGTTTGCTCATTTTTCTCAGGTGAAAATGACTCATACAACAACTAGTATTGTTAAAATTTACATGAGGGTAATTGCTACGTTGCCTGGGATACCTAAGGTAATTGTTTCAGACAAAGACACTAATTTTACTTCAAATTTACGGAGAGGATTATTTAAAGTATTTGGTAAAAATATAAATTTTAGCACAACATACCATCCATGGTCAGATAGGATGACAGAGAGAGTCAACCAGGTAATTGAAGACATGTTGAGAATATATGTGATGAATAAGCCATCTAAGTGGGAGATTACTTACATTTCATTGAGTTTTCCTATAATAATGGGTATCAAGATTCATTGAATATGAGCCCACTTGAAAATTTGTATGGTAGAAAATTAAATATTGTAGTGAGTTGGGACAAACTAGGAGACAAAGTAGTACTTGGGCCAAACTTTCTCAAGGATATGGAATACTAGATGGTTAAAATTAAGTAGAATTTGAAGGAAGCATAAGATAGTTTAAAGTGGGAGAGTATGTTCTTTTGAAAGTAAATCTCGAGAAGAACCCATTGAAGTTGGGAAGTTGTTGAAAGCTAGCAACCAGATTTTGTGGTTCATTTCAGATATTGGACAAAATAGTGTCAGTTGCATGCATGCATCCATTTCCTGCTTCCATGAATGTGCATAATTCATTTCATGTATCCTTGCTGAAAAAGTATGTACATGATCCTAACCATGTTATTTATTGGAATTTGATTCAAATGGAGCGAGAAAGAGACCTTCTGGTCCAAACAGTGCACATATTGGACAAAAATGTCAAAATTCTTTGGAGTCAAGTCATAGAACTAGTAAAATTTCAATGGACCTACTACGGTCCTGAAGATGCTACCTAGGAGCATGAAGATGGCATGCATGAAGAGTACCCATGCCTATTTGAAGATTTTTGAAATTTTGATTTTTGCTTTATATATGCACTGAGGACAATGCCAAAATAAGGGGGAGGGAAATGTAATACCACGAATTTGAGACCCCATATTAAATAATTCATTTTTTTAATTTTTGAAAGGCTAGAGCTCCCAAACAGTTAAAAGAGGTCGAAGTGCATAGGAAATGTAATGCTTTGATCATTATTAATAAAAAAATACCTCATTGGTTGTCAGACGGACAAGGAAAAGAGTTATAAGGGGCTATGATTCCATGATAAAAAGGGGATAAAGGGGCTAAGTATTTTATTATTATTTTATTTACCCATATTGGTTTTAATTGAGAAAAGTGGTTACATAAGCCTCTAGGGGAAAAGGCCACGTGGATCTTGAATTTCAATTAAATATATAAATCCATCTTGTGGGTTGTTTGGGAGTTCTTATTCATTCACTATTTCACTCTTTTCATCCATTGTTGTTCATTTATCATTCCTCATTTAGTCTTGTTATTAGTGGGGAAAATGGGGAAAATTGTTGAGGAAGAAGCCGTGTTTTATTTTTGTAGTGTTTGTTGGTGTATTTCACCCATAAATTAATGCTTACATGTCTAATATGCATTTTCATGTGTTAAGTTTTGTTCATAATTGTAAATCTTGAGAGTCCCAAAATGGAGATTATTGACCAGATCCACTAGATCCCTAGAAAGAAGTGGACATTCTGAGGGACTAAGTGGCAATGAAGGGGGTTCATTTTCTTTCGGTGGTGCAGGTTGGAGAGAAGAGATCTAGTGTACTTGGATTGTTCTATGTTGAGAAACTTGTGAGAGATTAAGTGCTAACTAGTTTCAGAAGCTGAGTTTCCTTCTAAAACATATCCTCGTGGATTCATACTCCTGGCTCGGGACTGAAATTTTTGTTGAGACCTGCAAAAACAATGTCTATGGTTGGGTGGAACATCCTTGGTCTACACCCAAATGGTGATTGAACTTGTTTAAGATAAGTTCTCTATGTCATGTGTTTCTATGCTACTATATTTATTTCTGTTGTGTATTAATTATTATCTCAGAGATTCATTTTTATAATATGCATTCTTCTGGGTTATTTTTGTGCATGGTGATGGGTGTTCTATATGCACTAAAAACACAGTAAAAACCCTCAACTAAATTGTCAACCTGGGGTAAGTAAACTTAGAGTTGTAGAAAAATATATGCCGAAGGTAGAAGGGCTGGTAGGAGTACAACCTAACTAAGGAAGACAGATGTCTAAGGCTAATCTACTCAAGAAAACCTATCTAATGAACAAACCCTACTAAGCAAATTGAAACTATGTAACCTAAGTACTTTTGGGCCAAGGAACGATGGATAGTTCTAAAAAAGCAAGTAAAAACCCTATGTAAAGCAAACTTGTTCATAACAATAAGAAAAATCAAGTACTAAGCATAACAATAAGCAAATAACAAAAGAAAACTACTTTAACCTGCCAACCTACATTCAATGAGAAACTATCCTATGAAATCAAGTAAATAAACAAGCAAACAACTATTCTACTAAAGCAAATAAACAAGTAAGAAAATACAACTAACTAACCTATTAAAGAAAGTAAACAAAGACAAATAACTAATCCTATTAAAGCAAGTAAGCAAAGACAACTAACTAGCCTATTAAAGAAAATAGACAACTAACTACTCTAAGATAACTTCTACTGTAAGTAATCAAATTAAAACTTCTCATTGGACAACTATCTAACCTAAGAGGCAAGTGGACTATGTTCTTAACTCAAAACTATTTCTAATTCATGAAAGGAAATCTATTTAATTGAAAGCAAGAAAGACTAGCAACTAACCTTTAATCTATGATAAGCAAATTGTTATCTAACCTATAAAAACAAACGACTATCTATCCTACAGTAGCAATAAAACTATTTCCTAAGCTATGAAAGTAAGAAACTATATCTTCTAAGCTATGAAAGTGGGAAAACTATCTCTTTTAATCTATGAAATCAAGAAACCTATTCTTTAACCTATGAAAACAGGAAAACTATATTTTAGCCTATGACAATTCAAATATAATGCTAGTGGTTGTGTGAATGTCTTCGGTGTCAGATGATATCTCGATGGCACTTGACAACAAAGGACAATTCAAGTGGTATAAGCTCAATACTGATCTCAATAGCAAAGTGAAAGGTATAGATTAAACAATCCAATGAGAATTTAGCCATGACAAAAGCAATCATCAATTACCCTGCATATTCATTTATTAACCATCAACAATATAATGAGATCATCATTGTAATTCTATACTACGTAAGCAAAACTAGATTCAACCATTAACTAATAAATTCAATTGCATTTTAATTCTAGGAAAGGAAATTACATAAATTGAAGCTATGCTACATCTATTCTAAAAATTCAAAGTTCAAACTACAATATGAAAATGCTTAAAAACAAAAATTAAAACATGACATCAAAAAGTAAACTAACAACTACATTAATCAACAACTAGCTAAGCCAATTCTACATAAAAATGAAATAAGCAAGCTAATGATTAAAAACTGAAATTCATCCTATCCATCCATGAAATCCTTGTTGAAGAAAGCTCAAATAAAAACTTTGTTCTATTCTAATTAAAACTTTGTTTTAAACTTGATTCTAAAATCATAAATAAAAACATAATCTAATATCTAACTACACATGGGGTTAGTCTAGGGATCTGCAGATCCATTCCTAACTACAAGATTAATTCATGCTAACAAAATTCATCATACTGACCTGCAAAAGAGAGTCAAAGCAATTAAATTATAATATCAAACTAATTAACATAATAAAAATGCATGTACAGGAAAATAAAGAGAACAACTAAACTATGAAATGCATAAACAAACACAAAGACAGTTACCAGACTGCTAGTGGGCCCCCCATCAAGCCGTGGTCACTTTCTAAAATCACACCACATGCTTAGCAAGATGAATTCACCATAAAAACTCAAAAGCACAGTTCTTGTATAATCCGACAATGTAAAATGGAAAAACAGAGTAAAAATGTATTTCTACCTATCACAGTGATGCTTCTGCTACTTCACAACTGTTTGACCACCTCGATGGTATTTATAATGTTTACAGACCAAGTGGTCGACCACAGGAGGGTCGAACCACTTCTAAATTCGACAATTTGCATTAAATGATGCCCTAACTAATAAAGCAGAGTGAGCTAATAATCGCTCAGCTGAACAACAAAAACTGAGTTATCGAGAGCTCAATAGCTAGGGGGGGCAAGCATGAAAAAAACCCATGTTCCTGATTCTCCCATCACTGGCCGCCAATACCATAACCACCAAGTTGCCCTCCATTTTTGTGAAATATGCAGTGCTTGACAGAGTGTTGGATCGGGTACCAGAATGAGTGTTGGAAGGAGTGTCAGACTAAGTGTCGGAAGTAGAAACGTGGTGCGTTTTTTCCCTATAACACTAGAAAAACATGAATTAGCTCTTGGTAATAAAAAAACATGATGAATTATACCCAATAATGCAATTAGACATGAATCACACGTACCTGGTGGAGATCATACCGTTTTAACATAAAAAAATTCAAAATGCTCCTTCAAAGTCTGAAAAACACATAAGTACATGCGACAAAAGTGTATAATAATTGTCATAAAAGTGATCATGTCTCGGGTCCAACATTACCCCCACACTTAATATTTTGCAGGTCCCACTGCAAACAAAAAGAAATTACCCCTCATGACTAAGCTTGTTGAGAAGGATCAGCTTTGGAAGCTTTTCCTTCTTGCTTTGAAGACTTTTCCTTATGCCTCTCGTGTTTCTTCAGTTGCGCTCTGAGGCTGCGGTTGGATTTCAACAAGCTTCTTGGATTTTTGTTCCAGTAGAAATGGATTGTGCAAGAGATTTTGGAGTCCTTGGAGAGTGGGTTTTTGTTGTAGGAGAAATAATTAAATGCGGACATAAACTAATCTCCCTAGATCCACCTAGATCTAGAACAAAACATGACACGGCACAGGGTTTTCCCTAGTCTCAATCATTGAATTCACTACCAAAGAAGGAATGGATGACATACCTTTAGATATCTATTTCTTATATATTTGTTGTTCCTGCTTCTCTTCGATGCTCTTGTGAAATCAAATCTGCAATGACACAAACCAACCAAAGTGAAAGCAACTATAGTAGACTCAATGAAAACCTAAACATGCGATTAAGGAGTCATGTAATAAAATGCAAATGATTTTATGAGAAATAAACATGCCACTGTATTATATAATGTGGAAGAAAGATACAACCAGATGCCTTGATTTCATTAGGTTCCTTCCAACAGTTCCTTGCTTCCCACACACTCCTTCTCTAAGGATTCTGAGACCATGGATCTGATAGCTACTCACAATCTATCTTGACAAAACAAAGCTCAAAGCCAACATAAATTTCCCAAGCTCAATCCAACTAACTTTCTCTATGAGAGATCCTCTCCTTTTATAATTTGAAGAGGATAAGGTGAGGAGGTTAGGATGATCCCACTAAATCATGAAAGCGAGTAAGATCCAAGCCATTCAGAGGCCACCTCACCATAGAAGCTTCTCCTTCTAGAAGCATCGATAAAATGCTCACTTTTTCCCACGTATGGAGGCCGTCGCACCCTAGCTATAGTGTAGCCTGCGAAACCTCCGCATCCTAGCTATAGAGCAAGGTGTAGAAATCAGTCATTTCTGCACCCTGCATATATAGAAGCCTGCGAAAATCCTCTAAAATAGGGTTTTTACAGAGGAAAACACAACTCCTTCTCTCAGGAAAAGTTCTTCTCCCTTATTTCTTTAGGAATTCAGGCTACTGACCCCTCTGAAGGAAATATATAGGTTTACATCATTAACGGTCATAGTGGTGATGAAAATAATGTGTAACAAAGAGCCCCCCAAAGTATGAAGTTAGATAGAGTGATAGTTGAAATACTTTGTCGAGTGTGTGTTGGGAACAAGGGACACGTCAGCCAGAAACCTATCAACAAACAAGGAAATACAGTACAATAATATATCATCACTGAGGTAGGCATTCCCATACTTAGAATACTAATGACTCAAAGCATAAATGCCGACCTACAAAGATCCATGTCAAGTAAGACAGGTCATGGCCACCAAACATACAATGTGGATCCATGCCAATATGAATCAAATCTGAACATAGTGACCAAAAATACATTGTGGATCTATGTGTTAAAGACTCAAATTTGAGCATAGCCATGAGACATACAATGTGGATCTATGTAAAAGTAAAAACTGAATATACTCCAACACAACGTCAAACTGTGATAAAATATTCAGGGTCTTCATCTCCACCACTCTATAGTACAAATCTAACCATGCAAATACATGTGCTGAAGTCGAGCATGGTAGAAACCACTTGATTATCGGTCATTAGTGTATATCGTTAACAAGTGCGAGGGAAATCACTATTAATGTCAATGACTCCCAAGGTACACTAGTACAATCCAACGAATGAAAATCAATGAGCTGAGGTCGAATACTCGGTGGAATCTTTTGATTAGGGGTTGATGATGAAAACACATTGTCAAAAGTGAGGAAACCTGCCTTTGAGGCACGCAAGTTCCAAGGTACCAATTAGTTTCTAATACTAATTCCTAGATAATGAGTTGAATTGGACAGGAAAAGAAACATCATAGGAGGGCCTTAATGTATCCCCCATAAATGACATGAAATGGGTAACAATATTTGAAGTAGATCAGAGTAACAAGTGATTCATGACTGACTCAGGGATGGCTGATGCAATAGAAGGCTTAAGGACTGCAGCAGTGGCCGACGCAATAGAAGGCTTTTCGGGTTGAACATCTCTTTGAACATATTGACGACACGACAACTGTCTTGGAAACACTGACTCAACAACAAGTATCAAAGACCAATTCGTAATCTTATAAAGGAGTATGATCAAGAGACAAGTGGATTTTCCAACCTAGACACAAAGCGAGTGAAAGGGTGTCATGTTCAAAAGTGACTCTTCCATGGAATACAGGTTTAGAAACATTTATTTCCCAAGTGATTCAAGACTGACTCAGGGATGGCTGAGGCAATAGAAGGCTTAAGGACTGCATGAGAAGTGGCTGACGCAATAGAGGCTTTCTGGGTTGAACATCTATTTGAACATATTGACGACACGACCACTGTCTTGGAAACACTGACTCAACAACAGGGATCAAAGACCAATTTCTAATCTTATAAAGGAGTATGATCAAGAGACAAGAGGATTTTCCAACCTAGACACAAATTGAGTGAAAGGGTGTCATGTTCAAAAGTGACTCTTCCATGGAATACAGGTTTAGACACATTTCTTTCCCAATTCCCCCCTCAACATTTCTAGCGAGTACCTCTTTATTTTTACGCAAGCCTGAGGAGGATAACATATGCTTGTAATGTAATCTCATCCTTCGGATGAGTCCTTCAGAGTATATTTAACGAACACTAGGAAGGAGTGGTTCGGTCCCATATGGGCCTTTCAATGTTTGTTTTACGAGTGCAAAGAATGAAAACTCAGGGGTTTTTCATGTTTAGAGTGTCTAAAAAACACTTAAATAGAACTCTCTCAGTTCCTTTTTTCATAAAGTATTCTAATGAGACCAAAAAAGATAAAAACTACTGCTCAATAGACGTTTTCTTAAAATACTTTAACAAGCATGAAAAGAACAAGGTCACTCAGCAATCTTTTCATGTTTAGAGAGTCTAAAAAGAGCTTAAAGGTGACTCCAAGTGGTTCCTTTTTTGTGTAACCTTTACGAGTCTGAAAAAGTGATAAAATTATACTCGGTTACATTCTCACATATTAATGAGCAAGAGAAAGAAAAAAGACTAAGATCGGTAACTTATTCTCATGTATTTATGAGCATGAGAAAGAACAAAGACTAAGCTCGAGATTGTTTTCATTTTTACGCAAGCTTTAAAACAAAACAAAACTATGCTTGGAATAGATTTCATTTTTACACAAACTTAAAAACTAACCAAAACTATGCTTGGAATTGGTTTCATTTTTACACAAGCTTGAACCAGAGGAAACTATGCTTGTGACTTCCCAACACATGGTTCACAAATTTTCATGGTTGGTACTTAGCCCCCAGCTTAAGAAGATAGTGGCTCAACTTCAGCATGAAGTCCAGAGGCTAGAAGCATTGGCCCCCAAGCTTCATTTCGTCCAGCTACAAAGGCAGAGGAAAAGAAGCTTCAAATACTAGAGGAAGGACTTGACTCATTAGAGAGGGGGAAGTTGTTTCATGTTTTAACAAGCTTGACACGGGATAAGAACTATGCTCGAGAATCCAAGTTCAATCCCTAGACCTATGTTTCATTTTTGAACGAGCTTGACACAGAAACATGAACTATGCTCACAAGCTTTGTTTCATTTTTTAACGAGGTTGATACAGAGATTCAAAAACTATCCTCATAGCTGGTTTCATTTTTTAACAAGCTTCAAATAAGAAAATCATGCTCAACTCTCCTCTCAATCATGGCTTCCAAGAGGATAGTGCTCTAGAAGGACACCATGTCAAGGGACAAAACTCATTCAAGGCCTCCAAGAGATATTCACTTGATGGAAGAAACACACTCTGGAAAAAACACATGTGGAGGGCTACGATAGGGGTAAGGAGATCAAACTCTAAAGACCCTATCGAAGAGATAATCATGTCAACTACCAGATCTAGCTCATCAGAAGCTGAATTGATGGGAGACAATGCCACATAATTAACATGTGGTGAGGGCGATACTGTCTGCATATAAGAACCCTTTAGGGAGGTAATCCAGTTAGGACCGATGAATGAAAGTTGATCAATAGTCACCATTCTTCCATCGTGAGGGAAATATATCACGCGAAAAAGAGTGGACACAATAGCTTTCATGGAATAGACATAATCCCACCTAAGGAGTAAAGAAAAATCCAAGGGGTCCTAGACTACCATGACATCAATAAAGACAGTTCTCCCTCCCAAAGTTATAGGAAACTTAAGAAGGGTCCCTAAAGGTTGACTGGTTCTTCTGTTAAAATCTAACAGATTCTGTGTAACTGGGGCAAGCTGAGGACAACCCAAAGCTTGTCAAGCAAAAGAGGACAAAATGCTAATAGATGCACCTTCATCTATCAATGTTTGAGGAATGTCCCGACCAAAAAATCGCACTGTAATCTGGAAAAGAATGTGAGAGGGAAGACGAGGTCCAATTAGCACACCCCAATCAAAATGAATAGCCTCATTACTTGGAGGGGGTTCCACGAGGGAAGGAGGAATACCCCCTGACATGGTAGAGTCTGTATCAACAAGAAAAACATGGGCATTATCATGTTTACTCTCGTGCAGGAGAGTAGGATTGACTGTTGATGAGATCAGATCGACCACTTGGGTTGCATTCTCCAAGGGGAGAATGGGGTTGATGGGTGGAAATAGATCGACCACTTGGGTTTCACTCTCTAATGGGAGAGTGGGATCAACCAAGGATGGAATTGGATCGACCACTTGGTCAACTGGTTCGACTAAGGAAGTGACCACGTTGACAACATGATCAACTAGATTGATCAACGAAGGGGATGAATTGATCATTCCATCAACTACAAGTGGGTTGAGAGTAAGCTTGTGATAAGCAGCTGGAAGTTGAGGCTGTGAAACAGTCATGTCTTCCAGGAATTTTGAGGCTTGTTCCATATGAGGGAAAAGATGAGTTAGATGATGCCCTTTGCATAACATACACGGGAACTTGGCTCTACTTTTCTTCTTCCCAACTATATCATGACTAGTCGACGGGAGGTCATCAACATGTTGTTCAGAGGATAACGACATGGGTTGGCAAGGGTGTGTAGACCATGCTTCTATAACCTTGGATAGACCAGGGAAATCCTTAAGAAGATGGCTACCCTTACAAAGCCTACAAGGGTACCTGGGTTTACGGGTTGTTTGGGTGAGCTTGACATCATCAACACTCCCAGTATGATCAAAAGTAATTGGTTTCTTTCCAACATGTCTGGTAGGGGTTGGAATTTTAGATCCTTGTTTATTTTTCTTCTTCTTGTTCTTCCTTTTCTTCTTCTTCTTATCCATCGAGTTACTAGCTTAAGATATTTCACTCGACGAAGAAGATGAAATAGAAGAAGACCTTGCAAGTGGAGAAGGTGAAAAAGATCTTACTAGTGAAGAAGGCAAAGGATCAACTTGAGGTTGATGTTCTTGGGGGGAAGTTCTTACAACTGAAGCACAAGCTGCATTCAAGATTACCCGAGTGGAAAACAACCATACTAGTAATCCAATTGTGAGACCTGGAAGGCTCAAAGTAGCGATCTGAGGAGGACCAATGTTCCCTTAAGAAGGAAAAACAAAAGGTTCCCCTCACACAGGGATTCCTTCATTGGTCATTCTGGGAACTGACACCATTGAATAAAAATCCAATCTAGAGTCCACTAAGAAAAACAAACAACACACGCTAAAAATCTAGTAAGAAAACAAGCAAACAAAACCTTCTCACAATGAGCACACTAGTTGGTGATGGAATCTAACGTTGTAGGAACAAAGTAAGAAGGGGATGAGATAGAGTGGATGGAAAAGTTACGTTGATGACCTACTTAATGGACTTACACCTTGGTTCAAGATCCCACACATAATCGTGGGTATACCCTCCAAGGAGCCCGAGTGAGTTTGGCCAACGTCAATTCCAGGTACCATGAAGACTTGCCCCTCCATAGTCACCTTCTGTAAAGACCCTAAAGAGATAGGCCACTAAGGTTACCAATAACTATAGTGATGTCCGGCGAAACAGTTGACAGTCTGATCCATGCGCAAGGGTAGGGTATCTAGCCTAAAATCAACTCGAAAGGTTTCCACTCATCATTGTGGGTATACCTTTCAAGTGACCCCTATAATACGTGAAATCTCTACACCAAGACCAACAAAGCAGGATGAATAACTCTGTCAGTCCCAATGTGACCTCAGGTTTGACCCTTGTGTGAGAAGGGCTTCCCAGGACAAATGCAATAAGTGGATTTACCGCTCCCTAACTCAAGATTCTATGTTTGTTTGTAGCTTTGGAAAGTTATCTTTCAAACCTATTCCAAATCCCTACAACTAATCTAATGTAGGTTTGCTACCAGAAAATATTAAAATGTCTAATCAATTTTTATAAGCGCTTTATTTTATGGTTGTTGTTACTCAAAAGGAAAATGGTGTGGACAATATGGTGTTTTGACCGACTCAAAAGTTATGCAAAGAGATGAAGATGCAATCTTCATTTCGATGAAAGCTATGCTACGAGAAGGAGAAAAAATTTATCATTCCCATATGCACAATGTCCAAAAATTTAACTAAACTCATCAATATCAAGATCCTCAAGAAATGAGAAAAATAGACTGTACACCAATACACAATTCATGGCCCCCTCCGGCCATGAGGGGGAAATGTTTCAGAATTTAAAACCAAAAAATGCCAAGAATCACGCAATTTTGCTAATTCAAATGCAAGGATGCCCCCAAGCTAATATAAAGCAATAAATTAAAACATTTTTTTGTAAAGAGACACTAAAAGAAATATATAACTTCTTCAAAACAAAAGAAACCCAAACAAAGTTTCTCTTTTAACACGTACTATTCAATAAAAGAAAAAAAAAAATCTTTCATTAAGCAATTCTAAAGAAAAACAAATGCTTTGTAAGTGAAAGACACTCAAAGCAAGAGACCAAATATTTCAAAAGAAAACAAAGAAAAGATGGCTAAAAGAAGTTTCAAAGTTGTCAAGAAGACTATAAACATATCATAATCAAACCCAAAAATTCACCCCAAAACCAAATCCAAGGTCTGGGTAAGGAAAAAAACATCAAAAATCAAAATTTTCACAATTTCTGCAGGCTGTAGACTAACACAGTGCGTAAATCCTTGATCGTCGCAGGATATATATGGGTAGGGTGCAGATTTTTCGCACTGGTGTAAACATGTAGTGTGCGAAAATCCTAAGTTGTCGCACTGTCCCTCAAAGCAGGGTGCTGAAATCAAACAAAAATGGAAAAAAATAAAAATTAAGAAGGTTTTCTAGTGAATTTTAACAGTCAGAGAGTCAAGATGAATATCCCAGTGACTCAGAAAACAAAATCCAAGCAATCAAAGAAATAAAGCAAGGCAAACTAGGAAAACAACCGGTATGAGAAACCAAAGATTCTGGGTTCGATACCTAGTGGAGTCACCAATTATGTTGTAGGATAAATTGGTAAATGCGGTCATAAATTAATCTCCTTAGATCCACCTAGATCTAGAACAAAACATGACAGGACATGGCGCTTTCCCTAGTCTCAATCATTGAATTCACTACCAAAGAAGGAATGGATGAAATACCTTTAGATATTGCTTCCTTATATCTTTGTTGTTCCTGCTTCGCTCCAGTGCTCTTATGAAATAAAATATGCAATGACACAAACCAACCAAAGTGAAAGCAATTATAGTAGATTCAATGAAAACCTAAACATGTGATCAAGGAGTAATGTAATAAAATGCTAATGATTTTATGAGAAAGAAGCATTGCACTGTATTGTATAATGTGATAAAAGATACAACCAGATGCCTTGATGTCATTAGGTTCCTTCCAACAGTTCCTTTCTTCCCACACACTCCTGCTCCAAGTATTCTGAGACCATGGATCTGATAGCTACTCACAATCTATCTCGACAAAGCAAAGCTCAAAGCCAACATAAATTTCCCAAGCTCAATCCAACTAACTTTCTCCATGAGAGATCCTCTCCTTTAATAAGTTGAAGAGGATAAGGTGAGGAGGTTATGATAATCCCACTAAATCATGAAAGCGGGTAAGATCCAAACCATTCGGAGGCCACCTCACCATAGAATCTTTTCCTTCTAGAAGTATCGAGAAAATGCTCATTTTTTCCCACGTACGAAGGCCGTCAAACCCTAGCTATAATGCAGCCTTCAGAAACTCCACACCCTAGCTATAGAACAAGGTGCGGAAATCAGTCATTTCCACACCCTACATATATAGAAGCCTACGAAAATCCTCCAAAATAGAGCTTTTACAGAGGAAAACACAACTTCTTCTCTCAGGAAAAGTTCTTCTCCCTTCTTTCTTTAGGAATTCAGGCTACTAACCCCTCTAATGACAACAGATAGGTTTACATCATTAATAGTCCTTAGATCTGAGAAGTAGTCCTTAGATCTGATGTCTTTTTGCTATCCTTGATTTTCAAGTGAGGGTTTAAAAATTGATAAATGAATGCATCCCAAGTTTTCCCCTATTTTTTCCAATTCATCTAAAACAAGAAGTTTGATAAGACCACGGTGAAAGAGTTTGTTGTGGGGGTTGGTTACATTCTTCCTCACTTGAGATGAAATCTTATCCAAGCTCTTTAAAAAGTAGAAGGGACAATTCAATTTTTTATTGAAAGTGGGCTAACAATCGAAAATGGAAAGCTTAAAAAACAAAGTATCTACCTTCAGTATGTCAACAAGAAATTGAAGGCACCATTGTGGAAAGATGCTCCTGAAAAAGGACAACATGGACATCAAGCTTCAAAGACACATGGCCATGAACTACTACATCAAAAAATGGATCAGGAAAAGTCACAAAAAGTGTTCTACAAGACCACGCTACACTTTTGACTCTGTTTTTGGTCATCATTTTAAAAAGATGTTTTTGACCACATAAAGATGAATTTTGGAAAACCAAAGGAGGTTATTTATAATGAAATACCAAGTCACAATAAAATCTTTCATTTTTTACACAAGTATTATATATTGGGAGATATTCAACTTTCTTGGAGACCTATTTCAGAAAATAAATTTTTCCAATTTAATTTCCTATTTTAGTCATTATTTTCAAAATAGGTTTTTGGCCAAATAAAGATGAATTTTGGAAACAAAAAGGAGGTTTTTTCTAAGTACATACCAAATAATAATAACCTCCTTCATTATTTACATAGGTAGCATATAATGGGAGATATTCAACTTTCTTGGAGGCCCATCTCAGAAAATTAAATTCTCCAATTAAATTTCCTATTTTAGTCATTATATTATGGCACATATTACAAGAACATGAGAATTATTTTCAAAAAACTGAGAGAGATGTATCTTAAGAACAAACTTATATACAAAAACCTCTCATATGTTTGTAAAAATGGTTATGGTTAAAAAGTTATATCCCCATCTTTGACCCTTATTTTTCTGTTGCGCTTTTGTCACAGTTGCTGCGTTTTTTCAAATCAATTGTGAATGGGTTATATGTATATTTTTGCTTGGATTAGTGACTACATAGTGTATAGGACATATTCAGATTTCCATTCATAAATTTTTCATTAAATAACTCATTGAGGAAGGCCTTCAAAACTTGTTTCTCTTCTGCTACAATTTGTTTCCACCTCCATGCTTTCCTATGATTGTTTCAAAGTTATTTTCACTATTTTGGATGAAACTGTCATGCTATGTTACAACTTCTTCTTATGAATGGATTCATGATATTATTCCCATGTTGAACTCACCGCATATACTCTATATGCAATGACAAATCCTAAATTCTACTGAGTATACCTACCTTGCCCCATTCTATTTTTGCAACTCATCTTTTGGAAACCCTCGCCTAGATCCCTAGACCTAGACTCTCATCTAGAAAACTCCAAATTAAAACCATACTAAGCTAAATACCTAGCCTAATACAGAGCCACTTAACCTTTTTCCTCTTTTCATAGGTGTGTAACACAGATCTGTAGTGAGTTTAACAATGTGTTATTGATCTGTAATTGTCACAAAGAACCAGTTAAGGATACAAAGTCTTCTATAGGATAAACATAAAAATGCACAGTATGCTCATAACAAACAATGATGTCAACAATATAAAATTTAGCATACCAATACAAAACGCTGCTGATATAATATCCCAAGACATTGTAAAAATACATTATGATAGAATTCTAACATAAATCCTACGTCCTCTTCTCATGGGTTTTGCTATACAAATGGGCAATTCTTAGCGTTTTATTTTTTATTTATTTTTAGCTCAGGAAACTCCCCCCAGATCGAAGATATGGCACGTCCTTGTGACATGAATTAGCAATAGGTATTTACTGTTTTGAGAGGGGGATTAGATTAGCTCCTTTTTTATTCACTCTTTGGAGTATCCCTTAGCTCCAGATATGTTCTGAAATTCGGGTTTGAAAACCCTATTATAGCTTGCTCTTGGCAACTGGTGGTGTTTAAATGAGCGGTCTCCAAATCTTAGGATATTTGTGGCTGAGACAATTGATTCCTCAGAGACCATGAATACAATGAATAGGAGTAGAGGCAAGATAAGAGTGTTCCATTATTGTTTGTTTTTCCATCGTGCTCACACAATCCATTCCTCTATATTGCATTTTATAAGGCATGCAATCAAAACTTTGTAATCAATAGTCTGTAACGAAAATAAGCCAGTTAAGTGGTTTGTTAAGGAGATGTACAATAGTTTATAGCACACATGGAATTAGCATTTCGAAAATAAAATGACTACTGATGTAATAGCCTATACCATGAAAATAATACACATAAATTTTTACAAAGATTTACTTCTTCTAGGAAATGTTATGATTTGTCAACTCATGAACCCTTACCCCACAGCTAAGCATTGTGACACCTGACAATAAAAAATATAGGAAACCAGTTAGTTCTCCCAATAGTCGAAGATTTACAGCTTGTTAAGTGTAGAGATAAATTTCACATATTGGTCTGATGAGACAGTTAAAAGATGGCCCCACCTATAAGATAAGAGATCCTATATATAGATAAGAAGAGGTAGCTAAGAGAGTTTCAAGATAGTCTCAGAGTTAGTTCCCAATGGAAAGTTTATGGAGTTCATTAACCTTAGCTTAACCATACATACTTCATGTCAGCTTTGTCTACAAGTAATGTCGTACATCAGGACAAGTTTAAATTTATTATTTATTTTTGTCAGATTATCATTCGCACTAGGTAGAATGCCCCACTACTAGCAAGCCTGTTCAATACTCTGGCGGGTTTACCTAGTCATACCACAGGTCGGTACCCGCTGCTAGTAAACCTGTTTAGTATCCCGACAGGTTATCCTCTTACATCCTCAGAGATTGGCCCTCCATATTTTAATATTTTAGTATAAGATTGCTTATGCAAGAATATGGAGGGACAATTCTAAAAACAACTTTTTCTTTCTTTTTTTCAATTCGGATGGTATTTATGTTAGAGGATGGATTTCTATTATATTCCTTACTGATTGTCCCAATGTAAGGGGGTACTTAAGCGGATGTGGACTATCTAAAGATATGATATAATTAATCTATTTAGTGTGTAGTGGATGGTACCATTGAGAAAGAATAGAAATGTATATCTAGACTCAACTCACTTTCTTATTTTGTAGTTATTGTGATGTTTCCATGACTATCCGCTAATCATAACTCCTTGTTACTCTTTAATAAAGATACTTTACTTACTTACTCGGGTTTCTTGGGAAAACTGTACGAGAGACCTCCAAGCTTGATGGTCACGGTATCACTTCCTTATATAGTGGTGAATATTTTCAAGAGCAACTTCTTCTTTTTTTAAATGCCTTAAGAACAAGAATATGAAAATATTTGCAAAAACATGGCTAACTACAACAAGTCATTATTCATTTTATGCTTAGCAGACAACAAGGTCCAAGTGTAACAATGTTTTTGTAGAAAATCCTTCTTTTATATTTTCTTGGAATTGTCTACCCTTGGTGATATAAAGACCTACAGAGACCTCTAAAACTGTTTGCAAAAACCACACTCTAAAATATAATAAACTAAGGAGATCAATGAAATGAAGTCATAGGAACATGTATCTCATAGTTCTTTTATTAAAATAAAATGTAAAATGAGGCTACATTAGACTCTAAGCTAAACTAACAACATGCAACTTTTATTTACTATCCTACCCTACCTAAAAAGAAAGGAAAAATATTTATTCAAGTGGAAGAACTCTTCCAATGTAACCTTGTGCAGAGAAAGATAAGAAACATAATCATATCCATATATGAAAAAATTATCGCAGTGATTACCTGGATATGAAGAACCAACCAACCTACTTGTTTGGGCATCAGAAGGTGTTGAATAATAGAATAGTATTATCGCTTGATGACCTCTCGAAATCAAATTTCAATGTAATCTTGATGTTCATCAATAATTTCTATGATCTCCTTCATCATGCTATGCAGATCCTCTTCTTTTGGATGATTGATTTTTGAAGTACATAAAGGATCTGTTGAGATGGGTGTTGAGAACTCCTCAATATAAGGTCTTCATGATTTCTCTCCACTGGATGTAGTCCATAATTGTTCATCTTCCTTCGCATTTTGGGAAGGACAATCAATTTGTAGCTCATAGGACCTTGTTTCTTCTAATATTTCTGGATAGGTAGATAAGTTCTTGACTATTGTCAAGATGTGTTCTTCCTGAAAATAAGAGATCCCAGCTGTTGCTAAGATTTGAGAGAGTTCTTCCAATCTAATGGTCACCTTCGAATTCATCTTTTCATTTGATAAAACTTGGTTCACACAAAGATGATATCCACAAATTTAGGATCTCCTAATGGTGGTAAGAAAACAAAGGTTGTATTGTTTGGTTCTGCAGAAGGCTCGAGTGGTCTTGCCTCTTGTCCCACTATTATTGATGCTTCAATTTCTTTTTCTATAGTGCTCCCTGTTTTAGTCTCTTTTAGATACTTCTTTAGCTCTTTGGGTTGAGCTAGCTCCTGTTTTTCGGTATTGGTCTGCGGAGCTTATGAGTGGAATGTTCCTTCCCCCAAAAAGGTCGAAAGGAACCTTGGTTGTAAGGTTTGATTTAGATTTAACGTATCTACCTTTTGGGTCTCTAGGTTTATTCATGAAAGTAAACAAAAAAAAAAGGAAAAACTATCATCGGGTTCGGGGGAACCTACTATAACAGATGCATAGGTTCTTACCTCTCGTCTTAAAGTTCCCCTGCCACCAATCTAATGCTAAGTTCTAGGAATGATCTATTTCCTAACTACTTCTTACCTTAAGACAAGTCCCCAACAATGACGCCAAAAATGATGGGTGTTCTATATGCACTAAAAACACAGTAAAAACCTCAATTAAATTGTCAGCCCGGGGTAAGTAAACGTAGATTTGTAGAAAAATATATGCCAAAGGTAGAAGGGCTGGTAGGAGTATAGCCTAACTAAGGAAGATAACTATCTAAGGCTAGTCTACTCACGAAAACCTATCGAATGAACAAACCCTACTAAACAAATTGAAACTATGTAACATACGTACTTTTGGGCCAAGGATCGATTGATAGTTCTAAGAAAGCAAGTAAAAACCATATGTAAAGAAAACTAGTTCATAACAATAAGAAAAAGAAACTATTAAGCATAACAATAAGCAAATAACAAACGCAAACTACTTTAACTTGCCAACCTACATGTTCAATGAGAAACTATCCTATGAAAGCAAGTAAATAAACAAGCAAGCAACTATTCTACTAAAGCAAATAAACAAGTAAGAAAAGACAACTAACTAACCTATTAAAGAAAGTAAACAAATACAACTAACTAATCCTATTAAAGCAAGTAAGCAAAGACAACTAACTAACATATTAAAGAAGATAGACAACTAACTACTCTTAGATAACTTCTACTACAAGTAATCAAATTAAAACTTCTCATTGAACAACTATCTAGCCTAAGAGGCAAGTGGACTATGTTCTTAACTCAAAACTATTTCTAATTCATGAAAGGAAATCTATTTAATTGAAAACAAGAAAGACTAGCAACTAACCTTTAATCTATGATAAGCAAATTGTTCTCTAAACTATCAAAGCAAAAGACTATCTATCCTACAGTAGCAATAAAACTATTTCCTAAGCTATGAAAGCAAGAAACTATATGTTCTAAGCTATGAAAGCAGGAAAACTATCTCTTTTAATCTATGAAAGCAAGAAAACTATTCTTTAACCTATGAAAATAGGAAAACTATATTTTAACCTATGACAATTCAAATATAATGATGGTGGTTGTGTGAATGTCTTTAGTGTCAGATGATATCTCGATGGCACTTGACAACAAAGGACAATTCAAGCGGTATAAGCTCAATATTGATCTCAATAGAAAAGTGAAAGGTATGGATTAAACAATCCAATGAGAATTTAGCCATGACAAAAGAAATAATCAATTACCTTGCATATTCATTTATTAACCATCAACAATATAATGAGATCATCATTGTACTTCTATACTACATAAGCAAAACTAGATTCAACCATTAACTAAGAAATATAATTGCAATTTAATTCTAGGAAAGGAAATTACATAAATTGGAACTATCCTACATCTATTCTAACAATTCAAAGTTCAAACTACAATAAGAAAATGCTTAAAAACAAAAATTAAAACATGACTTAAAAAGTAAACTAACAACTACATTAATCAACAACTAGCTAAGCCAATTCTACATAAAAATGAAATAAACAAGCTATGATTAAAAATTGAAATTGATCTTATACATCCATCAAATCCTTGTTGAAGAAATCTCAAATAAAAAATATGTTCTATTCTAATTAAAACTTTGTTTTAAACTTGATTCTAAAATCATAAATAAAAACATAATCTAATATCTAACTACACATGGTGTTAGTCTAGTGATCTACAGATCTATTCCTAACTACAAGATTAATGTGTGCTAACACAATTCATCATACTAACCTACAAAAGAGAGTCAAAGCAATTAAATTATAACATCAAACTAATTAACATAATAAAAATGCATGTACAGGAAAATAAAGAGAACAACTAAACTATGAAATGCATAAAAAAACACAAAGATAGTTACCAGAGTGTTGATTGCCCCCCCAGCAAGTCGTGGTCACTTTCTAAAAGAACACCATGCGCTTAGCAAGATGAATTCACCATAAAAACTCAAAAACACAGTTCTTGTATAATCTGACAATGTAAAACAGAAAAACAGAGTAATAACGTATTTCTACCTATCACATTGATGCTTCTGCTACTTCACAACTATCTAACCACCTCGGTGGTATTTATAATGTTTACAGACCAAGTGGTCGACCACAGGAGGGTTGAACCACTTTTAAATTTGGTAATTTTCATTAAATGCTGCCTTAACTGATACAACAGAGTGAGCCAATAATCGCTCAACTGAACAACCAAAACTGAGTTGTTAGTAGCTCAGGAGCTGGAGGGGGAAAGCATGAACAAAACCCATGTTCCCGATTCACCCATCGCTCGCCGCCAATACCATAACCGCCAAGTCGCCCTCCATTTTTGTGCAATACGCAGTGCTGGACAGCGTGTTGGATTGGGTACTGGAACGAGTGCTAGAAGGAGTGCTGGAAGTAGAAATGTGGTGCGTTTTTTCCCTGTAACATCAAAAAAACATGAATTAGCTCTTGGTAATCATAAAACGTGATGAATTATACCCAATAATGACATCAAACATGAATCACATGTACCTGGTGGAGATCATACCATTTTAACATAAAATTCTTCAAAAAGCTCCTTCAAAATATGAAAAACACATGTACATGCAGCCAAAGTGTATAATAATCGTCATAAAAGTGATCGTATCTTGGGCCGAACACATGGAATATTATTTTTTCTTTTATGTTGTAGCATGAATATTTATTATTGCATGTAAGTATTTAATGTTTCTTTATTAATTAAATGTTATAAGAATTTGAAATCAGTTTTGAAGTGAGCTTTTAAGGTAGTGTGGCCAAATTGTTGGTGGTTGGGTACATTCCAATTGGTCCATGATCTTTATTTAAAGAGAAAGGAGGGTAAATTTACAATGATAAATTGTGAGAAACTCTCTAGTAAATCTCTCTATAAATTTTTCTTTTACATTAATAAATTTCTCCAGGTGACCACATTGGCTGGGGTTGTGGATGTTTCTCCGTAGCGGTTTTACCATGTCAAAACATCGATGTGTTGATATTTGATCAAGTTTTGTGAGTGGTTATTGAAGGTGTTCTTCCTCTGTTGGAATATCTGTGTTGTCAAACAATGGGTTGCCAAAGATACAACAAAGACATCACACCATCTTCTCGAGAATAGTTTTTAGACTCATCACTAGAATCATTATTTTCCTTCTTATTTTTCTTTTCTCTCTTCATTTCTGTCTCTTTTGAAATTCCCGACCTTCCCATAGTTCCAATATTTTTCTTTGGAATTTTGAGGAGACTTATGTCTCCCATAGGATTTGGATCTACACTTTTCTCTCTTCATGATTTTATCCTTATATATTACATGAAAAACCAAGGCCTCATTGGTAGATTCAAACAAAAATTTATTCCTCTCCTTCTCTAAGAGTAAAATAACCATGACTTCATTAAGTACCAATATCTATATTTCTTCCAATTATCATTACCAGGTTGTCTCATGAATCTATAAAATAACACAAAAGGGTCATACAATGATGCTCCTCATCCATATTCACTCCAACTAAGATCAAGTGGGTCACAATAGTTTTCAATGCATTTAGGATCTTGACTACATAATCACCATCAATCATTCTCAAGGAAAACAAATTTTACATAGAGTAAGTTTACTAACCAGTGATTTAGCGAGAAAAAAATCCCCCAACTTCTAGAAAGATGCTATAGTTTTTTCTTCAAAAAAGTTCAATATTACGAAATTATCTAAATAGATATTGAGAAGGCTTCTCACCTTTCTCTCCGATAACACCCACTCTTCATCTTTCATACCAGTGGGTTTGGTTCAAATATTGCAACCCATATCTCTCAATCTATGAGAAGATCATCCATCTTGATATTTTGTAGCTCAAAGTTAATGCCATTAAACTTCTCCATCTCTAATCTAGACATGCTCTCCATTTTTCTACAACCAAATTTCATTTTGTGCAAGCTCCCACTCAAACCAAGATTAGATCAAAAAAATATTTTTCTTAACACCTTAGATCTGAGGTGATCATGCTCTAATACCAAATGAAAGGAAGCATCAATGTGGAATATACTTCCTACACTAATCAAAGAGAGAAGAATGTGTAGAAAATAAATAAATAAATACAATTGTAGTAATAAACAACATAGAACCATACAAATATTAGACAACAATTTTTTGGGTAAAACCCTTCCAAGAGAAAAAACCCACACTCTAGAGTGCACTCAATGTATTATTCAATAGCCAAATGGTTATAGTACATTACTCATTATTCATTCTCTCAAAAAGAGTGTATCCAAAGAAAGTTTCACACCATAATGTTTAGTGAGTTAAAACTCACACTCTATGTTTCTCCAATCCTAACACACAATAAATAGACATAACAAAAATCATAAACAATTTATAATTTTTCAATTCTACCTTATGGAAACCACCAACAACTAAATACTATTATCTTTTAGAATTCATTACCTACTAATGATATACATTTATTTAATAAAACTACTTTGAAGTTATTCCTTCTTATTGTTTTACATTTATTCTCTATTATAATTATGCATTTATTGATATACATTTATTTTATAAAACTACTTTGAAGTTATTGCTTCTTATTGTTTTACATTTATTCTCTATTATAATTATGCATTTATTCCCGAGAATTACTTTATATTTATTCCAATAACTCTACATTTTCTACATTTATTGCAAGATGTGTAACACTCATATCTCAGCGATGTATACCTCCGTATGCACACGATGCTAGCTTAAATTGATGCTTAAATTTTACACATAATAAAAAAAATTACCCATGGACAATCATTTATTTTTTTCACACTTTATGATTTTCCCATTTACATGGCAAAGAGCGCATACATATTAATATTCGTCGTCAGATTTGAATTTTTTCAATCGAAAACTTTGACCAAGATTGTTTATAAAAAAAATTATAACTTAGGTTTCGTTCTAATCAATGGTTTTACATTCTTCCATGGGTAAAACATTTAATGAATTCTAACTATTTTCATTGTATTCAAAATTCAAACATGGATATAATTATAATTATAATTTTTTATTAAATTTTTTTTTTTTAAGTTGGATGTATTAAATGCATTGATAATAAATTCATATTAATTTTAGATTTATTAAACATTTATAGATGAAATTTTTAGAGGTTTAAATTTTTTTTCTAGTTTTATATTTTTAAAAGAGTTTTGTAAAGTGAAAGATTTGATCTCTCTAGAGACCTGATATATCTAAGATTAATACAGCGTGATACATACAGCCTGAGTGAGCCTAATGGTTAAGAACATGTGTTTCCTCTTAAGAGATCACAGGTTCAAATCCATTAAACGTATTCAACTTCTTTTTTTTTGTAAATAAGTAGTATAAGTTATATTAAGAGCCTGCTAAAGCTCATGAAAGGTACCAAAATACAACAATTTACGGGCTGCAGTTACCGGATTGCCCCAACAGAGGGGAAACCAGTCTAGCCAGCCCATCTAGTTCAAATGTCTAACAAAATTATAAGTCCGGTAAAAACCGTGTTCAAACTGATTGCCATCTAAACTACGAGCCTTATAAAACTTGACAAACAACACTAGTGAGCTAAACACCTCGCAGATAGCCTATCCACGTGGCTCGGAGGTCCTCTGTCCACGGTTCTTCTTCAATATACGTCGGTTGATCGTCCCATTGTCTTTCCTTTCCCTCGTCACGCGCAGTGTCCTCAGCTTGGCCGCTTCGCTCCTCATTCTCTCGCTTCACTTCTGCTGGTCACTGCGTTCTATCCATGCCCGCACCCGTAGCAGTAGCAGGTGCCTCCTCTAGAGAAGAATCGACCGGGTCCGAGGAGAGCTCTATGTGCATAGAAGAGATGATGTGAAGAAAAATCACCACGTTTTCTTCTGTGGCTTGAAGGCGATATTGAAGGTCCGCCACCTCCTTCCTGAGCTCAAAGACCAAGTCGTACAGAATGACAAGTCGGTCCCTGAAGTGCTCGCTATCCAGGTGGTCCATGGGATGGAGGCGCGCTCGTTTAGGCTCACCATATGCAGGTGGTTCGCCTCTCAGGTTGCTCGAAGACCCAGGGATTGGCATTGGGGCTGAGAACTGCATTGGCATTGGGGGGTCCTGTGGGCGCCTCAGAGGTGAGGCCGACACCCGAGGGATAATGGCCATGGAATTAAGAAACATACGCTGTGAAGGTGGCGAGGTGGCAACGGTGGATTGAGTATGAAGACGGGAGGATGAACAGGTGGAAGGTGAATCTGAAGGCGAGACCGAGGATCGACGGGGCTTCCAGGGAGAGCCCCTCCTCAGTCTTCCCCTTGGCCGTGTCCTCATGCGCTCAGGGGGACTAGCCGGGACGATATCAAACCAAAGGTGCAAGAGAGTCCAGAGGGGGCGAGCCAAGTCCAGTCTGCGCTGCGAAGGGAGGAGCCCTGCAGACCGCATATAGGGAGCGATAACCAAAACGACGAGTCGAGCCATATGATAATAATACAGAGGTGAAATGGGATGCGTTAATGCCGCATTACCGCGACATAAATGCCAATTAAACTCCCGGGAGGGCGGCAACCTACGACACGAGCCCATCACATGGCTCCGTGTCGCATCAGACTGTGCCTGCTCCCGTCCTTTGCCACAAGGATCCCACTAGCACCCCATCCGGGGATAAACGTATTCAACTTTTAGTTAAACATATATAGACATTAAAAATACCAAGTTTTTGTTTAAAACAAAAATAAAAGCATTCAATAAAAAATTATTGAAATTGGAAAACACAACCAAGTAAAAGTAAAAGAGTTAAAAAACATGTTTTTCCTTTTTGTGATTCTTTTGCTTTTTGATATCTCTGAACTAAATAATTTAGGTGTTCACTTTTCCCTCAAATCCCACCATTCATATTCTTCAACAATGAATCTTTAAAGCTCATATTAAACAATCATATCTTAGGTGTTCACTTTTCCCTCAAATCCCACCATTCATATTCTTCAACAATGAATCTTTAAAGCTCGTATTAAACAATCATATCTTAAGGTCTATAGTTGTAAGTCGTTAAGATGGATCTCCATAGATTGATTCTTTTTATAATTGTAAGTCGTTAAGATGGATCTCCATAGATTGATGGAGTTAAAAAACATGTTTTTCCTTTTTTTGGTTCTTTTGCTTTTTGATATCTCTGAACTAAATAATTTAGGTGTTCACTTTTCCCTCAAATCCCACCATTCATATTCTTCAACAATGAATCTTTAAAGTTCATATTAAACAATCATATCCTAAGGTCTATAGTTGTAAGTCGTTAAGATGGATCTCCATAGATTGATTGATATCCCCACTTTCCATATTTTTAATTCTAAAGTTTAGTATTTTGTTTTACTCTAAAAAAATTTATTATTTAAAAAAAAAATTAACTTTAAATTTGATTTGCATTTTTTTAATTTAAATCTGATTTGTATAAAGAACCTCTCAATGCAATAAGAGTGTTCTTTAATATCAGAACATTTTTCTTGAGTACGTAATTAGACTATTTATATGATCAATGTTTTTTTTTATAAGAGTGTTTTTTAGTATGAAACATTTTTCTAAAAATGTATTTAGATCATTTAAATGTTCAATGTAATTTTTTTTATTAGTTTTAAAAATTTAAACAGTTTTTAAAGCTGGGATATATTGAATGTATTGATATAAGAGTGTGTGTTAACATGAGAGCACTTATCTAAAGATGTATTTAGATGGTTTATATGAATAAGATTGAAATTTGAGATAAGGTAGGGAGTGATGCCAAATTTTAGAAAAGTTATTGATTTTTTGATATATATTTAATTTATTATTTAATTTAAATATGTTTTTATTGTTTATGTTTTATTAGAATAATATTATTTTATTTATTGATATTTAAAATATTATATAATTATTTATTTTCTAAAATACAATATAATGGAAAACATGCAATTATATTATATTATATGTAAAAATGTTAAAGTGTTTATGTTATTATTAATTGGAATATTATGTTTCATTATACTTTATATAATGAATGTAATTTATATAATTTAAATGTGTGTAAATTATTTTTAAAAAATATTATTATAAAATTAATGAATGTTAATATATTTTAATAGTTTAGATAATATTATTTGATAATTAAATATGGTGATAATGATTATGGTTATTAAAATTTATTGAGATCAATACTCATTTATCAAATCTTTAAAAACTTTAAGGAATTATTTGGTGTTTTTCTAATTTTTTTTTTTTGTTTGAAAAGATTTAAGAGAAGCATTCATAAATCTGTTTTGATGAGTTAAAAGGTTAAGAAGGTCATTATTGTAACAAATATTTTGAATTTGATATTTCATGTTGGTGTACTCAATACATTCTAAGAGAAAGTGATATTCTTCCTCAACCCTCTTAGTGTCACAAAGGTGACAAATTCTTTAACATTTGAAAAATTGTTCAACACCTTGTTGCACTATGGAGTGCATGAGAGTTTGTTCTTATTTTAGCAATGCTAATTATCTTCTTTGCACTAGTTAAAATGGATAAATAGTCTTGATCTTCTATATTATGGTTGATCACCTCCTTGTAATATCTTAATTTTCTCATATCCTCTAGTTCTTTATTGCAATACAATGCCTCCTTAAATTTAGTTGTAATAATATATTTAATATTATCATTACTCTACATACTGACATCTATTATAAAAACATGATTGCAGAGAAATAAAATAAAATAAATGTGGAAATAAAACAAAAAATATACATAATACAATAGAGACACAGATATACATGGTTTACCCATTGTGGGTTACATCCACCAAAGAAATTTCCAAGTCCTTCCTTTATTATTATCCAACAAATGAAGGAATACAACCTACAACATACCCACTATAACTTCCTCTTCCTTCTTTTACAGTCTCCTCTCTCAGAATACAATATTCACTCAGTCAACTAGCCACAATAAAGTTCCCTCATACATAAAATAGGGTTTTCCTTGTAGGGAGAAAATCCCTATCATAACTTCTACCTTTAAATATGAGACCTTATAATGAACGGTTTAGATTGACTACGAAATTACAATATTTTGCAACGAAATTCTTCCAAACACATTTTCTCCAGGGCGCTACCCCCGAATCCCCTAGTAGGGGGGGCACCAAAATTTCTCGTCGTCCCCCCCTGAACCCCCTGGTGAGAGAAGTAGGGGGAGGAAGCCCCCCCCACACCCCTATTCAAGTAATGGGGTCAAAACGTGACTAAAATAAGATCGTTGAATCAAGAAGATAATCATTCTCCACAATGAGAAATATCCTACTTGGAGACTGGTCACAACAACTTCTTTGTTGTTGTATGTGTTGGACTATGAACGACCTTGGAACTGGAAAATTTCTCATATCCTCCATCATGCTTCAATAGAAACTAAAATTGAGCAGGAACTCATTTTCTCCCTTATTACAATCTTTGTTAACATGTCTTCAGAATTCTAGCTAGTATGCATATTTTCCAACTTCAATTATCCATATTCGAAAACGGATCATACAAAATGGTACCTGAGATGTTTATTCTTAGTATTAGAATGTAAGGATAAGTTCTTTGGAATATGAATGGAAATATAGATGTCTCAGTACAACCTGCTATTGTCCTGCTTCTTTCCCAATTAATCCATAAAACTATGTAACCAAATCATCTATTTACTAGCCTTTGTAGCAACAACATACTTTGTTTTTGTTATTGAAAGTGCAACAACCTTTTGTAGTTTCAAAAACCAACTTACTGCAGTTCCACCTATAGTAAAAACATAACCTGTGGTACTTCTCATGTTATCCTTATCACCTGCCATATCTGAATTAACATATCCCTGTAGACTAATGTTTGAACCTCCAAAACATAATGCATGAGTAGTAGCATCTCTCAAATACTTGAGAATCCAATTTACTGCCTCACAATGTTCTTTACCTGGAATGTTCATATACCTTCTCTCAATGCCCACTGCATGTGCAATATCTTGTCTTGTGCACAAAAAAACTTACATCAAAATGCCAAGTGTTGATGAATAAGGGACCCGTGACATGTATTTTATCTGCTCCTTGTCTAGGGACACATTTCCTTGGTTAATTTGAAATGGTTGGGAAAATGTGTACTAACTGGTTTTTCATTCAGTAATGTAAACCTCTCCAACACATTTTGCATGTACTCACCCTGAGACAATGTCAATTTGTGATTTTTCCTATCTCTTGTTATATTCATACTAAGGATTTTCTTTGCAACACCCAAATCCTTCATCGCAAATGAATTAACTAATTTAATTTTAGCACATTTATAACTTGCATGTTATACCCTCCAACAAGCATGCCATCTACATACAATAGAAATATAATATAACTTTCATTTTCTATCCTATTAAAATAAACACAATGATTAGAATGACATCTATTATAACCTTGTTCGGTCATAAAACTGTCAAACTTTAAATACCACTGCCTTGGATCTTTCTTTAGGCCATACAAGATATTCTTCAACTTGCATACCAAATTTTCCTTTCCTTTGGTGTCATTCCCATGAGGTTGCTGAATATAAATCTCTTCCTACAAATTTCCATGGACAAAAGATTTTTTTACATTTAACTGCTCAAGATGAAAATATTGTACTACCACAAGACTTAAAATAGTCCTAATTGAAGTCATTTTAACAACAGAAGAAAATATTTCATCCAAATATATACCTTTTCTTTTGTCCAAACCCATTTACAACAAGTCTATCCTTGTACCGATTTTTTCCTTTGTATTCTTCCTTCAATCTATAAACCCATTTATTATTCAATTCTCTTTTTCCTATATGAAATTGAATTAGTCCCAAGTCTAGTTATTTACCAAGGAATATATTTCATCTTTCATTCCTTGCTCCCACTTCTTTTAAGTGTCTACCTACATTGCAGCTTCATAACTTTCTAGTTCACCATAACCAGCCAACAATAAATAATACATTGAAGGATAGTATCATTCAGGGGGTCTACATAAGATGGTAAATCTTCTAACAACACTTACAAGATTTTTAGGAACCTATTTATCCTATTTTTGTGCATTCTTATTTTTTGGTACCTTTGGAATTTCATTTTCTTTGATTTCATCAAGTGTTGTGTATTTTTTATTTTTTTTTCCTATTTTGTTCCCTACAATTGATCTATGTACATGAACTTTTCATTGAATGCCACATATCTACTCCTAACTATTTTATGATTTTCATAATCCCATAAGTGATAACCAAAATCATTAGCATTGTAACCAATAAAGGTACACTTCTTGGATTTTCCCTCAAGCTTTGTTCTATTTTCTTTATCAATATGGACAAATGTTTCATAACTGAAAGTCTTAAAAAAATAGTAGTTTACCTTTTTACCTATACATGCCTCCTCTGGAATTCCACCATCCAAGGAGGTTGAAGGACCTCTGTTTATTAGGTAAACCAAAGTATCTACAACATTTTCCCAAAAATATAAGGGAAACCCAACATGCAATCTCATACTTGTTGCATGTTCCATGATTATCCTTTTGATACTTTTTGACACAAAATTTTATTGTGGTGTTCCTTAAACTTTCTTCTCTCTACAAATCCCATGGTATGAACAATAATTATCAAAATCATTATTGTAGTATTCACCTCCATTTTCTGATCTGAGACAATTCAACCTTTTTCCTATCTCATTCTCAACCAAATATTTCCATTTTTTAAAATTGGCAAAAACATCATATTTTGTGGAATCCAATAAACTAAGTTTTTCTAGTTTCATCATCAATAAAAGTAACACAATAATGAGATCCGCCAAGAGATGATACATGAGATAGTCCCAATACATATCTATGCACAATCTCTAACTTTTCACTCTTGTTTTCCTTTCCAACCCTGAGAGATCTAACTCTCTCTTGTTTTTTATAAGCAAAGTGTTCATATAAATCCAAATCAACTTGTTTAATATCTGGGGAAAAAATCCTTTTGTGAAGTTTCTGCATCCCCTTCTCACTCATGTGTCCAAGAATATGATGCCACAATGTTGTATCCAATCCTTTAGAATCGAAAGAGATAGAAGAGTCATAATTACCAATACATAAATACAATGTACCTACCTTCTCTCCCTTTTCCATTACCACTGATCTTTTATTTAGTGACCTTCCACGCCTTATTTGTAAATGTAGATATACAACCTTCACTTGCTAATTGTCCTATTGAAATTATATTTCTTCTCATATCTGGTATATGTCTCACCTCTTTTAGTAACCCTTGGTTTCCATTCTTTTTCTTTATTTGTACCTTAATCATTCAAACAATTTGCATGGTTCATCATCAACCAAATAAACCTATCCAAAATCACAATGAACATAATTTTGAAAATATTTCCTATGGGGTGTGGCATGAAATAAAAACCCTGAATATACTACCCAAGACTTAGTAACATTATCTAAATAAATAATCAAAGCATATTGTAACACATCACCTGCTACATTTGATTATTTATTTTTTTCCTCTTGTCCATCTCTTTGTTTCTTTGGAGATATGAAACGTTTCTTTAGAGGTCCTTTCTTCACACAATTCCAACACTCTATCTTTCCTAGTCTTGATTTGGATCTTCCCTTCCTAGAATTCCCATGGCTTCCTAGAATATTTCCTCTTTCCATTTATCTCCCCATGTTATCCATGTTCAATGCATTATGTAATGTACACATGTTCTTTTCCGTTGCATTCTCTTGCTAAGGATAACACAAAAAACATCATCAAATTTGAGAGTGTTTGAACCAACGACATAGTTACTTATAGCCATGATCATCATGTTCCAACTTTATGGAAATGAGAACAAGATTAGAATATCCCTAACCTCATCCTCAAATTCCACTTTTAGATAATATAGCTAATTAGTAATCATATTGAATTCATTTAAATGATCAACAACAAACCCATCTTCTCATATCTTCATATTAAATAATCACTTCATTAGAAATACCTTGTTGGAAGCCAAGGGTTTTTCATATAGTTTAGCCAATGTTTTCATCAGATCCTCCATTGTCTTTTCTTTCGAAATATTGAAGGCCTCTATCGACACTGATAGGCATAACAATATCATTCCCAGTTCCTTTTTGTCAAGAATCTCCCATTCTTCATCCTTCATACTCATCGAATGTTTTTCTTTTCCGCCCAATGCTAGCTAAATATATTTCTAATATAAGTAATACTCCATCTGCATCTTCCTTCATTGACATTTTTGGCCTTTAAATTTCCCTACCTTAAACTTTCCATCTTCCACCATTTCTCCCACTCAAACTAGTAACCCTCTTTTCCTGCAAGTTACCTTTCGCTCTGATACTAGTTGTTATAAAAATAGGATAGCGTATCAATAAAATAAAACAGATGAGGAAATCAAACATAGAAGATACACAATATAATAGAGACACAAATATGTGTGGTTCACCGAGTGTGGGATACATCCACCAAAGAAATTTCTAGGTCCTTCCTTTATTATTATCCAACAAATGAAGAGATAGAACCTACAACATACATGTTGTAACTTCCTCTTCTTTCTTTGACACACTCCTCTCTTAGAATACAATATCTACTCACTCACCCAACCAAAATACCACTCCTTGATAAATAAAAGATGGTTTTCCTTCTAGGGAGAAAATCCCTAACATATATTATATTGTCATATCTGCAACCTCATAATGAATGGTCCCGATTGACGACAAAATTACAATATTTTACAAGGAAACGTTTTCCAAAACATTTATTTTGGGGCATTTCCCCTGAATCCTCCACTCGGGGGGGGCTCCAAAATTTGTCTCCCCACCTCCATGGAACCCTCTAGCAAGATAAATGGGGGGTGGGGGGGTGGGGAATCCTCCCCCACACCCCTCACATTAGGTAATGTGGTCCAAATGCGACTGAAACAACACCTATGAATCAATAAGACAATCAGGCTCCACAACCAACAACATCTTCCTCGATACCCTAATGGTTCAACCAATACTTGGACTATTTATGCCAACCTCCCTTAATCTACATGTGGTTTTGATTGGAGTTTGGGGAAACTTTAGGAAGCCGTTTTTACTCCATGTCGTTTATCTTGTTATTCTATATTAAGTACCTAGTCACAACCATGCTCTCAATGGGGAAAATGATCACTTCTTTGAGGAGGATAGCACAGGGTGTAATACATTTAATTTTAGCATTACAAGTTATTAAACATTTTTGTATTTGGTATACCTTTATCCAGGATTCTCTAGAGATGTTTCACTCCCAAAATTCACAACCATATAGGATAATGAGAGTGAAGAGAGTCTCAAAGAGGAGTTTCTTCTTATCCGAAAGCCAAAGGCTCATGTATTTACATCTATTTTGAAGTCCATAATATATTTTCACCCTCCTTTCATATATTGAATTTATATGTTTTTGAATACTTCAACTACTATTTAATTTTCCTAAGAAAACCTAGATTAATCTCTTATCTGTTATTTATAAAATTGATGTTCTACTAATTTTTGTAATGAATATAAATTGAATTATAGTGCACATATTTAGATGCTATTCATTATGCACACTACCCACACTCTATCGTGGTCAATGTGTGTATGTGTGTCTGTGTTTACTAAATATCAATGACAAACATACTTAATAAGTATTATATTAATGACGAGTTAATTAATAATTCCAAATAAATATAATAATATTTACCATCCTAGATTCATATTAAGTGTAAATCTATCAATCATAAAGAGGGTTCAAATTATTCAAGATGAAAAAGTTTTATAGCGCAAAAACTTGTGGAAATATTTTCACAACTAGATATTTTATTCCTCTTGATGATTGATATATTCAATGTTCACATGGATGTGTGGTGGTTTGTTTATATTAAAAATGTTTTCCATTTTTATTATGTCCATATTATTTAATACTTATTTTTTAATTGGTCATCTTATTTAAAACTCGATAAGAATGTATTAATAAAAAGGTATGACTAAGGTCGCTAATTACATAGGAAGAGGCTGGTAATAATGGTAGACTAGCAATATAATTATTTCAAAGTCTTGCAAAACTAAGCCTAGAAAAATTTCAAACGAAACATTTTACATACAATGTTGTTGTTGACATGGGTTTGTTAAAAAAAGGTAGATTTATGCAATATTTAGGCTTACAAAAAAAAAATACTTTCTTACTCGCCCTCTTTATCATAGTATTCATTCAAAGGAGGCTCTAGAGCCACATTCAAGTTTGTAAAAACTTCATTGGGTCCTCGTCTTCTACCAACTTCCTCATTTTGACTCTGAATTGAAGAGCTTGGAGATCTCGCATCCATCTGATATTCCATTTCCTCTCCTTTCTCATGAATGAAGTCGACTTCATATTGGAGTTATCCGATTAGCATTAGGTGCTAATCTAGCATTTCCAGAGTGAAATAAAGGGTAGAGTTGTGGCAATCTATTCGAAGTGAAAGTTGTTGAGAGGTGGTGAAATTATCATCCACCAGCTCATCCTCTGCATTCTCTTGGGCTTGTTGTTGAACATTCTCTTGTTCCATTCCTCTAACACTGTTGAATTCAACTTGGCCAGGAACAATACCTCTAGTGAAATTCCAATTTTGAATACCTATGAAATTATTGAATTCAATTTGTCCAGGGAAAATACCTCCAACATTGTTCCAATTATGAATACCAGAGGGACCGTTCCTACTGAACTTCTTCTTGATCAAAAAATTTCACAGAGCTTCCCCTTCCTCTTCTTAGAATGTAAACAAGACTACGAATTCCCTGAGAGGTTGACAGGAATGGGGGCACATAAAAAAACTTTCAGATTTATTGTGGTTTAGAGTTACCTTGATGCATGAATACGAAAAAATTCAAGATAGCCCATGGATCAAGTGTCTTTCGGACGATGAGGTGACATGTATTGGCTAATTTTCCATGTTGAAGCTCATGATGATTGTCTTTTGACTTATCCTCAATGTAGGTGAAGAATTTGCTATCTTGAGGAAGTGGGGTACTTTTTTCCATGGAGTTTCACAAGGAAAGTTCCTAGGGAGGCCAATCCTTTCCATTGAAGCATTTGAGGCTCTTGTCCTACAATTTACCATGAACTAGGAGATTATGGGACTACAACTATGCCATTTTATGGATTTTCCCATTCTACATGTGCCCTCCATGTGTTGAGCCACGAGAGTCTTGGAGCCAGGTAGTGTTGAGATGATGTGGGGTTGAGACATTAGGGAGGTATTTAGAATAGGACCCTCCCCTGAATTTTCATATGCCCAGGGGCCAAACCAATTTCTTTATTTTCCATTTTTTCATCTTCTTTATTATTTCCATAGAGGACCTGGATGAAGTTTTCTTATATTGGGGACAATAGTGATTTGATCCTCTCTATAATTCTTTGAAGCTTGGTATTCTTTGGAGTGGTTCCCGTAGAAAAATGTTGAATTATGTTTTTTGAATCCCCTACAATTGTGATATTGTTATTCATTGTTCCTGGACTAATATCACTCCTTGGTACATTGTGTAATCTTCTTCCATATTGTTGGAATTTATGTCAAAGTTTCAAGAAAAATATAGCAACTTTTTTACTCTAGGACTATACAACACCCGTCCTACACCTGCCTCCCCTGGGTTGCCTTTTGATGCTTCATCAAAGAATACGACATGTCCTACTTGCGACGTTAACAAAAGAATTAAATCCAGGTAAGAAAATTGAAGCTTCCAGCATGATTTTTGTGGCATTTTTGGAGAGTGCTTGGAAGTGAGATTCACTTTTTTCATCCCGTTTTCTTCTTATTTTTCCAAGTGATTGTTTGTCAAAAATTTGAATATTCAAGAGGAGAGGTACTCTCCCAGTTTTCCTAGTTCATGAACAACTACTATGGAGGTGGAGGTTAATTTCTCTTTGAATATGAGTTTATTCCTTGCCATCCAAATTTGTCGTCAAAATATTTTTATTGAAAGTTTGATTTTTTGGAGAAGGAGCCTTTATAGGCTTTCTTCCATTTTCGAATCAAGCTTCGACAATTTTTTTTCCAAGATATTTGTTGAGTTAAGTCAGAGTAGAAAATGTGTATAACCTATTTGGAAAAGTTGCAATTCAAGAAAAGATGTTCCATGTTTTCGAATTTTTGGTTACATAGAGCACATCTAAAAGGCCCCAAAAAACCTCTTTTTAGAATTTTCTTTCCTGTTAATAATTTGTTACGGGATAATTTCTAGACATAAATATTGATCTTAGGTAATCCGTCTGCACTCCAGATATCCTTCTAAATGGTTGATTTTTCCAAAAGATAGGATTCAAAGAGGATAATTTTATACCCATCCCTCACTAAATATCCTGTTGCACCCCATCCTCTTCTATCCTTCTGATGGAGGTGCACTAGGGAAGATCCATTTGTGATCATAAGAAAATGACTAGAGGAAATGAGTATATTTGGTGGACCTCTCCCAAGTTCCATCCCTTCCAAGATCCATTGTTGTTCCAATCCGAGATGTAAAAGAGGAGGAACTTCCCTTTGGAAGTTAGCCAGGTTCTGAAAGAGTCCAAGGAGGGAATACGAGATAATTTCCCCATGTCTGAAAAGAGGTCATCCAAGATATTGATTTCTTTGCCATTCCCTGGGCTCCAAAAGAGGTAATTCCTAATAATCGAGAGAGAGGATCTTAGAATTTTCCAGATAGGGGATCATGTTTTTTGTTTTGTGGATACATCCAAGTATCTTTTTTTGTTTTTTGAGAGGTATTTATAGAAAATTTCCTTCTTTGACCAATCATTTCCCCCCAAGATCAATCTCCAAAGGATTTTTTTCCCCTAGTGCTATGTTTACCTTTTCAGGATCTCGAATCACTATCCCTTCATTCTATTTTGGGGAGAAAATTGTGGACCAGTTGACCATATGGAGTCTTTTCCCATTTTATTTTCCCCCTTGCGAGAGGAATTTATAGACTAGTTTAGTCATTTCCTTTTTTATTCCTATCGGGGCATGGAGGGATGAGAATTGGAAGATTGAAAAAGAAGATAAACTTGACTTGATCATAACCACTCTATCAGCCAGGTTCAACCATATTGCTCCCAAAAATTTGAATTTCTCTTTGACTTTTTGAAGGATCACTTTCCAAGCTTCACCAAGGAGGGATTTTAGGCTGATAGGTGTGCCTACATACTTGAAGAATTTTGAATCAGCATAAAAGGGGAACTGTAAAGTTTTTTCAATTCTTACCAAGATACTTTCTTTAATGTTCCAAACATATATATGGATTTTATGTTTTTTTATGATTCCGCCAATTTGAATATGTTGGCCATAATTTGAGAAGCTCCTCCAAGAAGAAGAGTATCATTGGAAAAATGGGAGTTATTTATTCTTCTTAGTCCCCTTACTATCTTCATGCCTGGGATATTGTGAGATATTCTTTCATGTTTTAGCCTTTTGTTTAGAGTTTCTTCCAAGAGGACATACAACATTGGGGAGAGTGGGCATCCCTGTCTTAGTCCTCTTGTGTCTTGCAAGAAAGGAGCAGGTATTCCATTTATTAGAGGGGCTATCCATGGGGTAGAAATACAAGCCCCAATATAGGAAATAAAGGAATGATTGAAACCAAATTTCTTTAAAACTTCAAAAAGGAAACTATGCTTGACGTGATCAAATGCATTTTCCATGACAATTTTAATAACCGTAACTTTTTCTCTATTGTTAAAACTTGAGTGGATCACTTCCTTTACTAGATTGATATTTTCCCAAATATTTATTTTTTCCACGAAGTTGCCTTGATTTTGAAGTATGATTTGTGGGAGAAAATGATTTAGTCTATTTGCTATGAATTTTTCTTGTATTTTGTAAGAGACATTGCATAGAGAGATAGGGTGAAATCTATTGAAGGAGATGGAATTTTTTTCCTTGGGGATCAATGCTAGAAAAGAAGTGTTGGTTGTGCCTACCATCCTGGAGGTCTTTTGAACATATCTTATCATACAAATAAGGTCTTTTTAAATTATTTTCCAGTAATTTGCATAAAAATGAAGAGTAAATCTGTCAGGTCCAGGGGCTTTGTTTGGGTCAAATTGGTTTAGGATGGCTTTGAATTCTTCCACTATGACCTCTTTGTTTAACTTTAAGTTGTCCTATTCTTTTATCAGGTGTGGAATGCGTTTGATGAATGGATTACTGTTTTCTTTATTATCTTCTACTTCATTTGTGTAAAGTTTCCCAAAATGAGAGGATGTTGCTTTTTTTATTTCCTCAAAGGAATTAATTGGAGTTCCCGGGTGTGTCTTTATTTCATCCACATTATTCCTATGTTGTATAGTTTTTGTTTTCTTATGAAAGAAGGAGGTATTTTTTTCCCATGCTTTAAGCCATAGTGCTCAAGATTTCAGTCTCCATTCCTTTTCTTCATTGTGAAGCACCTTCATATAACTTTGAAAATGTTCTTTTTCTTGCATGATATGTATGTTGTTGATAATGTTTTATTCCATTTCATCTTGTAATTCTTCTAATTGTTTTTGATATTTTTCTACTTCTTTCTTGGGTTTATGGGGGGTATATTTTATCCATTCCTTGATTTCTTTCTTGGTCATTTTGAGATTTTGGTACCATATGTAAACCAGTGTCCCATCCACCCAATTTGACCACACAGAGGAAATTAGGGGGAGGAAGTCCAACAATTCCATCCAGAGAGGGTTGAACTTAAAGGGGATGGGGCCAAGATTTTCTACTTTGTCAAAGGAGAGAGATATTGGACGATGATTAGAGATGACTTAGGGGGATAATTTGGGAAGCGATCTTATCTAGTAGTGAAAAAAGTGAGCTCTGTATGAGGAATGAGTCTAGTCTAGTTGTTATGTGACCCAATCCTGAGAACTTATTACTCCAATTGTATTTTCCTTTGTTAGGTTGGACATCAAATAGATCTAACTCAGGAACCAAATCCTCCATGTGTTCCCTGAAAGGGTCCCTTACAATAGAGCCTCCTTTTTTTTCCTTTTGGTCAAGAGTAGTGTTGAAGTCTCCAACAATGATGTAGTTTTGATGTAATCCATCTTCTTTAACCCTCATCAAAGAATCCCATCATTCTTCTTTTTCCCAATAGTTCTTAGGCATATAAACATTAAAGATAGGATAGATGATACCTGAGGGGATATGTTTTAGATGGACCAAAACCCAATGAGATGATTATAGCCTTTGATCTTCCCTTAATACTGTGGTGTTCTAGGGTGTGCAGATTCCTCCTGACACTCCTCTGGTGTTTAGGGATACTCCATATCTTACTTTACATATTTGATGCATTTATCAAAGGGACTATGTTCCTAGCATTTTGGTCTCCTTGATTAGGAGAATATGGGGCCTTTCTGTTTTTATTAATTTTCCAATAGTGTAATGACCCCTCTTCATTATGACTACAAGCAAACAATAGTGCATTTTTTTTTGTGTGTGTGTTTTGGAAGAAAGGCGACAAAAACAATAGTTAACCACACCACTGACGATGAACGCAAGCATACATTCTAGGAAAACGGGAAATTATGACTCCACTCACTAACAAAAGGGCAACTGGGTGAATCAAGCATAGAACAATAAGGAGGAACGACTACCTGCCCGACACAAAACAACCACGCCTACAAGTAAGGGACAACATCCCCATCTTGATGCAACATCCAAACAACAAGGACTAGAATCTCTAGGCACGCGAACCTAATGCCTGAAGGCATTCAATCCATGAGCCATAAAGCAACTGGAAATGCTTGACAACACTCACACAGAACGCACCGACTTTGGGTTGAATCCCATAGGGCGCGCCATGATCCTATCATCAGGAATCATGTCGTTCCCAGGCGATAGACGCGTCAATAACCTTGGTGAAACATAAGCTATCTAGACTGAGGACTCTAGACAAATGGATGTGCTAGGAACTGAATACTGATAAGAAAAACCACACCCATACCACAAAAACAGGTCGACGAAACGCTAGAGGAAGAAGACAAGGGATGACGCAAGCCAATACACGACATCATCCCTGACCCAACCAATCACCCAGTCTAAACCAGTCAATGACTACAATCTATTTTAACATGGGTTCCATTCTAAATGAGGCACATCAAAGTTACAATTAGTCAATAATGCACCCTCTAATTTAATGTTAATACAATCAATCTTGCAAGTCTAAGTAAGAAATATTTAAACTATAATTATAAATACCATCTAACCTCCATTATAATCAATTTAGCAAGTCTAAAATTGGCAATCTAGTCTTTACTCACCAACCTAATTATAATCATTAATACAACCTAATTGGGAAATTCTACATTAATCCAAAATCTCCATCCAACTATCCATTAACTTGAATAACAATATTAACAAGCTTAATGTAGGATGCTACTATTATAACATCTATGAACAATTTAATCTCAACATGTAGTCTAGCTATATTGACCGAACCAATAATACTAGTTGTCTATTATCATTGAGAAGGAAACTACTATCTACTAACATCAATGTCGTAATATAAGAAGGCAATTAACATAGCATCTACCTAATGATTAAATTAGCAATAACAAGGCCATTTACATGAATGTTATCATAACAAGTAATAAAGCAATAACAAGGTGATTAACATGTTGATTGACATAACAATTAATATAACAGTAACAAGGCAATTACATGACTGTTAACATAACAATTAATAGCTCAATAACAAGGCCATTTCATACTATTTAACCATTTAAATCACTGCCACAGTTAATAAAAAAGAAGGAATCTGTTGATGATTAAATCACGGTGGAAAATAACATGGCAATTAATAAGGCAATAATATAGCTTTTATAATTGCAATTAAGATGGTAATTAATAGTAAAACACAGGCAACATTTAAGGCAAAATGGCGTCCAATCCAGCAACCACAGTGAACCATTTAAAGGGGCAAAACGTGGTCACATCAACAACAAAACGCAGTCCCAGTTAACAATGAATCACTGTGCCATACCTCAGCAAGCACAGGCTACCAATTAATGGCAATTCATGGGTATTTAACAACAACTTAGTACATCATTTGAAAAAAAAAACGTGGGCATTTAAAACAACAATCTCAGTCTCATTTGGAAGAGAAAACGTGGGCATTTAAAACAACAAACTCAGTCTCATTTGCAAGAAAAAACATGGGCATTTTAAATGACAATCTATGTCTCATTTGAAAGAAAAAACGTGGGCATTTTAAAACAGCAGACTCAGTCTCATTTGCAATAAAAAAACGTGGTCATTTTAAATGACAATCCCTGTCTCATTTGAAAGAAAAAATGTGGGCATTTTAAACGACAAACTCAGTCTCATTTGAAAGCAAAAACATGGGCATTTTAAATGGCAAATCTCTCTCTCATTTGAAAGAAAAAATGTGGGCATTTTAAATGGAAATCTCTATCTCATTGGAAAGCAAAATGCTGGGCCTTTAAAACAACAAACTTAGTCCCATCTGAAGGAAAAAAATGTGGGCATTTTAAACGACAATCTTTGGTAACTTTTAAAAGAAAAAACGTTTTTCCATTCCACGATACTAAAAAAAATGCAGACATGAATCAATTTGTTTTTCCATTGCCAGAATACCAATACAAGATGCATACATGAATCAGTTCATTTTTCCATTGCCAGCATACCAATACAAAATGCAGACATGAATCAATTCATTTTTCCATTGCCAGCATACCAATACAAAATGCAGACATGAATCAATTCATTTTTCCATTTCCAGAATACCAATACAAAATGCAGACATGAATCAATTCATTTTTCCATTTCCAGAATACCAATACAAAATGTAGACATGAATCAATTCATCTTTCCATTGCCAGCATACCAATACAAAATGCAAACATGAGTCAATTCATTTTTTTCATTGCTAGAATACAAATACAAAATGTAGACAATGGTAAGAGAAAGGAAAGGATCCAACCAACCAAGGACAACAACAAAGGTAGATGAATGACAGGTTCATCCTTTGCTCATCATCCTCGCACAGAAAAGCAGGGCATTGAGATCTATAGGTCTATTAACGCTGAAGCGATGACCGTAGATCAGGATCCTAGCCGACTGCTCAGGTGAGGACTGATGAGCTAGGGATGAAGGGAAAACAACCACAATGGTCACAATCAATACACCATAGGGGGGTCAACACATGTGGGGAAACGAAGGCCATGGGAGTCAATCAATCATCGATCTAGGCTATAAAAATTTCAGTCAAGAATCTAGACAATCAATATACTTACCCAATTAAACAAGCAGATCTCAAGCATAAATCCTACAACAATCTACCATACAAAATGAAGAAAGTGTACCATCGCATGATCACGCACTCTTAGTTGAAGTCCTGTGCGCTCCATGTAACTCCTGCTTTTCGACCGACGAGACTTCACCGGTACCTCCCAACCAATGCTAGGGGTACTCTTCTTCCCCCTTAGCCCCCCGAGCCGCAAAGGGGCCACACACACTATCCAAAGATTCAGCTAGCTCCTATCTCACCTCGCAAGGCCGAGCTACCACTCCTCACCAAGATGGGTATCCCAACTCCCACAAGCTAAGTCAGTCAAGTAGATATTTTTGCAGTGTAACGTTATGCAAAACAAAAGACCCCTTCATCCTTCTCCTCTCTCCATTATATAGAATTTCCAAGTCCTTTACCTTCCCAAAATCCCATTTAATTTAATGTTTAATAAATTAAATCCTAAAAATCATCCCCGTACAAGTGTCACCCATCCCCTTCATTCCTCCATAAATTGATTTATTTAATTAATTAATTACCCCTATTTCCTTCACCCACCTAGAGTCACTGCTAGAATTGCTCCTAGGTGTCTCCAAAATCCCTTACACATTTTAATGACTTTCCCCATTATTAATTTGCTAGTTCTGTTTAAAATTAGAAAGCTCTTAAATACTAGATACCTTACTAAGTTTGACTTTCTGCTTTTTCCCTTGTATTTCCCTTTTCTTTTTATATTTCCCTCTTTTCCTAGTTTCCTAAATATTTTAGATTCCTCTCTTTCCCCTTTTCATTTAGAACTCAAATTGGTAGGTGTAGAAATTAACCCTTTTCCCTTTTTAATTAATAAATTTTAAATTATCGTAAAATAATAAAACAATTATTTCCCTTTTTTTAATTTTATCCGAACAAAATTTTATGAATCAATTAATTGCTTACTCCCTTCTTGTTACAAGATTTAACGAATATTATATTTACTATTTATATTGTTTTTATTTTTATTTTATAAATACACACACACACACACACACACACACACACACACACACACACACACATATATATATTAAATAAGTAGATAAAATTTTACCACTAGTATAATTTAGACCTAGACCTTAAATTTTCATGCTAGGTGACAATTTATTAGGGAAATTGTTTTTAAAAATTCTTATCATGTTATTCTTCATAAGGCCATCTAGGTTCATTCATTTATTATTAACAACGCGATGTGCCCTTCAGGACGCACTAGGTGCTCCAAGGGTGCCACTCACCTCAATGTTCCCTCACGCGATGTGCCCTTCAGGACACACTACATGCTCCAAGGGTGCCACTCGCCTCTTTCCATTTTTCTTGTGCGACGTTCCCTTCAGGATGCACCATGTGCTCCAAGGGTGCCACTCACCTCCTGACTGACTTGGTAGACATCAAAAACTCCTGGAGTCAATACTCCACTAGGTGAACTTGTGGGAGACTAAGGGCCTCTAAGGAATAAGGCCCTTGCCTTATTGTGCGCCACTTAGAATCATCGTGAGCAATTGTCGCAGTCTGCCCTCACAGCATCGTGGGTCCTCTCGAACTAGGTAAACGTTAACCTACAGTTCGATCCGCAGCGACAGTGTTAGTAAGTTGTGGCAGGGATGTTGTCCACACCTCTCCCTCAACATCTCTGGTAGTCGTGCATGACCCCTCTACTCCACATGTGAGTCTGGTCGACAAGCTATCGTCAGCCTGCATCATCAACGAATCATGTCAGAAATATATCCATGTTTTAATATCATAAAATCCGGATCACTTGCGAGCAAGTGTCCTCAAAGAATAAGTTCTCTCAATGCCCAAGAGAGAGATGTTACAAATAGGTTCCTTTTTTTCTCTTTGTCGCATTCCCCTACAATTCCAGAAGACTACCTTCATTACTTGCATTTTTAGTTGCCCCCCTTTTCGTGGGATGAGTCGGTCATTTTGATGTGGGTGATTTCCCTACTTTCCCTTCTTTTTTGAGAAATTCTTCCAGTGTCAGATTTATTCCCATTTCTTTGTAATGGTTTGTTGCTTTTTCCCTTTTTTTTTCATTTGTTTTCCTTGCTTCTTTCAATGTTTTGGTGATTTTGGGAATCTCTTGGTCCATTTCTTGCCCCGAGTCCTCTTGGATTTCATACTCTGGTCCTAGAGAGGGGTCCTCGAGATGAATGAAGACTGGTTGATTTTTCTTTACTGGGGGATCTGGGTGTGGATCCTATTGGATCTATATCTCCTCTGTTGATTATTTTTAGTTTATTGTTTCTACCTCCAAATTTCCAAGTGATTCATATATGTTTCAAATGATTTCTAGATCATTATTTCCCACCATCAGGGATTTCCCCTTGTGTGCAGAGGGTGGCTTGGAATTTTCCCTTTTGTCATGCAGCTGAGGTCCTTAATTGTTAGTATTCTTCTTCCTTTTGGTTGGCTTCCATTGTTCTTTCTTTTTGTCTTCGGGTTGGTCGCTTGTTTCCTTGGGATATTTTTTAGCGAAATGGCCATACTCATGGCATGGTTTTCATTTGAATGGGACTTGTTCATAGTCGAATGTTTGAATATAAGAACACCCATCTAGGGTAAGCTGGATTGCCTCTGGTAGGAATTTTTCTAGATCTACTTCTACACAAAGGTGAGCATAGGATTGGGGACCATCATGTGGTTCGACATGATCAATGAATCTTCCCAAGACATTCCAAATATTATTTATGGTCTCTTCATTCCAATAGTGGGGACGTAGGAAGCGAAAATGAACCCATACAGAGACTGCAGGTGGAATTTCATTTTCAGGGATAAAGTATGGGGTCCACATGTTCAAATACATTCTTCTAGAGCCCATTAAATATGGACCATTTCTAAAAATAAAATATCTATCGAATTTATTTTCAAAGAGGAAGACATAGAATCCCTTACCACAGAATGACGAGGACAGTTTCCCATTAATCATTTTTTTTCTATGTGTACTCCATCCATTGTGCCATTTCTCTTGGAGATGGCCAGAGACCCATAAATTGTCTGATCAATCCATTTTCCACAAAATGAAGGGAAAAAGGTCAAGCGGAGAAGGGGTGAACTGGCACCTTCAGTATCTCGTCTAGCTTCTTGAAAAAATGCGATTGGGGTGGTCCTTTCACAAATTTTGTGTAGGAGGATATGAGGGACTGGAACATGAAGATTCCCATAGGAGGCAGGGGTTGCGTGGGAGATCCACCCCCCAAACTAGAGGCCATAAGTGCAGGTGCGACCAGCCATAGAAACCCTATCTAGGAAGCAGAGCTAGGTTGGAGATGGAGAGATTTCAAAAGTTATGTTAAATCACAAGNATATATATATATATATATATATATATATATATATATATATATATATATATATATATATATATATATATATATATTAAAAAGGATGAACTTAAGTAATTTTTTTTTCTAAGACACCACACTAACCTAGGTCATATTATGGGAGAAACCGAGATGGATATTAATATAAGTTGTGGAAATCACATCTAAGGGGATAGGGCTCTTGTTGAATAAGGATGGGCTACCTAATTATTACACCTAGTAAGCATGGGAAGAGAAAAGTGACCTGAAAATACTTCCTAAAGTAAATTGGGGTAAAATGAATAAAGAGATGAGCTATAATTCTTCTTTTACCCACTTTGTGACACTTGTAATTATACCCTCATGCCTAATTTCACCCCATGTGTATTATAGTAGCGGGGAATGTGAAGGCCAAAAGACATTATTGTGAGGTAGTTGTTATCCTTAAGGGATTATAAAATTGATGGTTGTATTGTGTGAGAGTGTGGTCGTTTTTCGATAATTAGGAGTTTATTCTTTGAGCAAGAGAGTCGTCTTGGATGTGGATATATGGGAAAATGTTGATAGCTTCTCTAGCCTCATTTCATTTAGTATATGGGCTTGGGAGTGGTGCTAACGAAGAAGGGGTAATCATGCTCATCTATGCTTGGAAATTGTTTTCTCTGGGCCCTTTGAAGGTTATTACTGAGTATGATGCTTGAACACATTGGGATATTCATCATGGGATGGAGTGGTTGTAGTATCCTTGTAAATGAAAGTCACTACTCATTATGATGCCTTACTAACTAAGGGTATGGATTTGGGGCTTTGAGTGGGAGTTACTACATACTATAACCCTGCAATGAGGGATGGAGTGGTTGTAGTATCCTTGTAAATGAACATCACTACTCATTATGATGCCTTACTAACTAAGGGTATGGATTTTGGGATTTGAGTGGGAGTTACTGCATACCATAACCCTGGTATGAGGGTTTTTTAAGTCTAGAAACCTCTGCACCATGCTATGGCTAACCAGTTGGATTTTTAAACCTTGATTTGTTATGTTGGATGGATTGGATGTTTGATCCTTTATTTCATGTATTCGATAGAGTGTGTGTTTGATCGTTGATTTTTACATCCAAATAAGAGAGAACATTTTCTTATTACTTGGTTATTTATCCTACACTGTAATTGAGCTTGAACCTAGGATTTGGGTGGTTGTGTTGGTTGGGTGGAAAGAAACCCCTTGGATATAATTTCACCTTGGTTGGAATCCTAATTTTTTCACATTAGTTTGGACATTTGAATATTATTAATGAGGTGAATGACTATAGGTACCTTCCATTTCACTACTACATTTTAATATCCCTTGATGAGTTATTTTTTAATCTAGTTATGATTGTTTTTTTGGATTACATATTTATGATTGAAGTATTGAATTGCTTAGAATGGATTGAGTTAAATTCATTAGAATTCAAGGAAATAAAATATGGATTTGAATATTGGTAATAACCTCCCAGTTATCCATGTTGAGTAGGGATTTTACATGATGGTATCGTATACCTAATTTCTTGCAATTAGGTGCCTCTAACTGGAAGAAAATTATTGGAAACTCAGATATTGTAACCTATAAGTAAGAAATCCTTGACATTGAGTCAATTACACTTAAGGAATGGAGTCCCAATCAAATGATTATTTATATTGGTTGATTAGTTATATTAGTTTAGAAATGTAAGAATAACCTAAATATAACTCTTATGAATTTTTATTTTCTATTCCTATTACTTTGAATTCTTTCCCTTATTCCATTATATTTTCTTGTATGAATGTCATATCCATTAATTAAAAATAGCATGAATTCCCATTCTGATATCAAATGCATTTAGTATAATAGATGGATTGAGATACATAGACCTAGAGATATATAAGATTTTCTTGCTCCTTACTAAAATCATATATATATATATATATATATATATATATATATATATATCAATTTCTTTCCCCCGAGGTGTATAATATTCGATGATGGCGTGTACTATTGAGGAGTTATGTTATGTAAAGTCACTAGTTCGATACCCTCAACTAGCCTTGTATGTCACGTGAGGGGTCGCATTCACATGCCTAGGGTTATAGTGGTAGCATTCAAATAGCATGATCATGTGTCACATGATTACATGCCAGACTAATTGTTTATTTCCCTAGTCAACAAGTATATATATATATATATATATATATATATATATATATATATATATATATATATATATTGAAAATAATATGTAGAAACTTTGAATGTATCATATTTCTAATTCTAATAAAATAGTAATATTCTTTTTGCAAACAAATTGAGAAAACCATAGTACAACTATAAAGGATGCAAATACCTACTACAAATCCAAATCCATTTTCTTATAACTAGGACAATGTGTAAGTGTGTGAGTGTAAACATTTATTTTTGTGAAAAAATATATCTTTGTTTTATTTTATGCATGAAAACAGAGTTGGGGTACAAACCACAATCCGTAAATAAATAAAAAATACCACATTAAGTGGGATTGAATCTGAGCAAACAAAAATTTATAGTATTTTCATTCATTTCAAAAAACACAAGAAAGAATACACAGATGCATTGCAATCATATGCATATAAAACCATTCTATTTGAATGTAACAGAAACAAATCCATTTTCTTATAACTAGGACAATGTGTAAGTGTGTGAGTGTAAACATTTATTTTTGTGAAAAAATATATCTTTGTTTTATTTTATGCATGAAAACAGAGTTGGGGTACAAACCACAATCCGTAAATAAATAAAAAATACCACATTAAGTGGGATTGAATCTGAGCAAACAAAAATTTATAGTATTTTCATTCATTTCAAAAAACACAAGAAAGAATACACAGATGCATTGCAATCATATGCATATAAAACCATTCTATTTGAATGTAACAGAAACAAGAACATGCATAAACTTAAAACCATGGCAAGAAAGATGTAGAAATATAGATTTTAATAGTTACATTACACATTGAAAGATAAATTGACCTAGTTATAGATTTCATATCTGTAACAACCCTCCGACAACTACTAGATAAGAGGTAAAACGAAGTTAAGTATTCATATGAACATATGAATAGTTGCACAATATATATAATTTTATTTATTTTTATTTAAAACGTATGCTAACTTAATAAACAATTGATATGACAAATTGTTTAGAATATCATCGTATATATAAACTCTAAATAAGTAGAACAAAGAATATCCTCATTCGAACGATTAAGGACATTTACATCTAACTTTGATTACGAGCAGGGAAATTTTTTTGTTGCTACAAGATACTCACATGAATTATATATTCAAAAATATATAATTGTTTAAAAGATAGAACACGGGAAGAAATGTATTGGAAGAATATTTCACGATTTTTGTTTTTAAAGAAATAACTAGAAATAAATTATATACATTAGCCAAGGTTAACGCATCACTCTTATCAATGGCATATTAGAAGTAATATACTCATTAACATTATGTAATAACATTAATTAAAAAACCCTACCATATATTATGTTATACAGAGATACATTCAATCCTTGAACAAAACTACAATAAAAACTTGATCAATTGTTGATGAAGTAGTCGATCTCCCCATTGACATAGTTGCACAACACTTTCCTTCTTTCCCACTAATCGAGGGAGATAACCGATACCTCCCATCCAAATGCCAAGGGTACTCTTCTTCCCCTTATCTTCCAAGCTACAAAGGGGCGACACACAAAAATAAGAAACAATAGCACCCAAAACTTTCCTCGCAAGTAAGAGCTTCCACTCTCTTCAAGCTTTGGAACCCAACTCTCACAAGCAAAACTTAGTCAAAAATTTTGGCAGCATAACAATACTAGCAAAGTGAGATCCACTATCCATTTCTCTCAATTCTTTTATAGATAAATTTTCATTGACACATGTCCTCATGCACAATTGTTTATTTTTTAATAATTAAATTGAAGGATTATTGACTCACTACATGTGTCACACTCTCCCCAAGTTGCACATGTTATTTCCCTTTTTATTTTATTTATTTAGACATTTTCCCTCACATTCCCCAATGTGTTCATATTTTTTATCTTACTTGTCCCTTAGCTCCCCAATCCCTCCTAGATCTTAGTTTCAGTTGGATTATGAGTCTTGTTTTAGTTAAGATTAGTGGGATATTAACTCAAGATGCCACTCTATGTGAACACTCTATTCTCTCATGTTTTAATTCTTTTTATTTATAAATACCTTTTGTTTTTTCACGTACACATGTGCATCTTCGTAATTTTTAAATCTTAATCTTTCTCTTTTTAGAGTTTTATTATATCACAATTTCTTAACTTGTTTAATAATTTATTTAGTCCCTCATTTAAACTTATAATTATACTTAGGTTTATATTTAGGCTTAGACTCTTGTTAGATTTATTATCTTATAAATATTTTTTTAATTAATTATATTGTTCTAACAAGGTCTAACTATTCATTAAGTTTCCTAGGCCATCTAGATTTTTATTGACTCACTATTTAATTATGCGACATGCCCTTCAAGACAAACCTCCTTGCTCCAAGGGTGTCACTCTCCTTTGACTGGTTTTGGAAATGTTTCTGACACTTGGAGTCAACACTCCACTTGATCGACGTTGTGAGAGACTAAGGGTTGTCTAAGGAATATGGATTTTGCCTTATTGCATGCCCCTTATATTTCTTCATGATCGATTGTCTCATTTTTCCCTCATGACATCATGTAACTCTTGAACTATGTAATCACTAGCCTACAGTTCATGTCATGGTGGGAGTGCTACTAGGTTGTGACAGGGATTATGCCACACCTCTCCCTCAAATGCATGGTTGTTTTTCATGACCCCTTTAATCCCTATGTGATTCGTATTAGCAAGTGTTTCCAATACTGCATCAACTGAAAAGAAAACTATCAATAACCCATATACATAACATATGTAATGAAATTATATTCTAATCACATGCGTGCAAAATAAATACTCAAACCAATTACAAATTCACTCCTTGAATCAATCCAGAGTCCAAGGAAGTTCATTGATTCCATCAACATCATGAACTTGTCATGTATCCTACACACTCAAGAAAACTCATCGATAATATCGGTCGATACATATATAGATCTAGAATTATCATATAATCACAATTACATCATAACATAACTCATAAGAAAGGAATAATCATAATGTATCATAATTGGATAACTTTCTCATAAGTTTCCTCAAAGAATAAGTTAGTATAAAATGTGCTCAGTAGAACTGGATGTTACATACACACCCTCTTGTTTTAAACTTCATCTAGAAGTTTGTAAAATATTGATAATAGTAGAAATGAAATATATGACACAGATCTACATATCTAATCTATCAAACAAATAAGGAAACTGTCGACACATCTCATATGGGTCATCCCAAGTAGCCGACTGTGGACTATAATTTTCCCACTGGACCTTGACTTGGTCGACTATTCGACGTCGTAGCTGTCAAGTGAGATGGCCTAGAATGCATATTTTCTCCACCATGAGAGAACCCTCATTCGACACATGCAAAGAACTCAAGTCAATGACATGTGAGGGATCTGAAATATAATGTTGCAAAAAAAATACATGAAATACATCATGCATACACCTCAAATAATCAAACAAGGTTAGTCAGTAAGCCATGGGTCCTTCCCTTTCTACAACTTCGAACGACCCCATGAACCTAGGAGATATTTTATCACCCTTTCCAAACTTGATCAAACTCTTAGGTGGTTTTACCTGCAAGAAAACTCTATTACCAACCTCATAACTACGGTCAACGTGTTGCAGATCAACATAACTCTTCTTCCAATATTGCAATTATTTAATCCTCTATCTTATCGATTGCATATGTTATTTAATTTATTGGATCACTTCTGGTATTACCATGTAATCCTACCCTCTATTCTATCCCAATTCAGGGGCATCCAACATGGTTGTCCATAAATAAACTCAAACAGTACAATCTTAATCATACTCGGGTAGCTGTTGTTGTATGCAAACTCTACCAATGGAAAGAAGTCTTCCCAATGATTATGTTGATACGTCACATACATCCAAATAATATTATCTAATATTGTGTTCGTCCTTTCAGTTTGTCCATCTGTTTCGGGGTGATATGTTGTATTAAAATTCAATTGTGTTCCTAAAGCCTATTGGAAACTAGTCCAAAAACATCCTGTAAACATCGATCCATAATTGGATATGATCTTTCTTATTACTCCATGCAACCTCACAATATCTATAAAAAAAGATATAGCTATGTCCAATTCCTCATAAGTCCTATGCACTGGAATCAAGTGTGCACTCTTCTTCAGAGTGTCAAATACCAAAAAAATTGAATTGTGTCTCCTCACCGTTAGTGGGAATCCAACAATAAAATCGATCAAAATAACTTCCCTTTTTTTATTCAGGAATAGCGCATCACTGTAACAATCCTATTGGATGTCTATGTTTAGCCTTCACTTGATGACATTTTAGAAATCTCCCCGCGTAACTAACTATGTCCTCTTTCATTCCTTTCTAGAAGAATAAAGACTTAAGGTCTATCTTCATCTTCATGACTCTAGGATAAGCCATGTATACCACTTGATGAGAGTTTTATTAAAATCAAACTTCTTAGTTCATCGTTAGGTGATACGTAAATTATGTTGTTATATGTAAACAATATGTCATTGTGAAATGAATAAAATTCATACTTCAGTACCATCATGGTATCTTGTACGATCATATCCTTAAATTCCTTGTACCAGTCATCGTCAATCTGTAGAGCTATAATATTTCTTGAAGCTTTGTATTAAGAGGAATTACCTAGAATATGTGTGGTCTCTGACTCAACACATATGCTACTATGTTCATTGTTCCTTTATAGTAAGAAATATAGAAATCATATTCTCTAAGTAGTTTTGACCAACACCTTTGTCACGTGTTGAGGTCACTCTGAGTAAAAATATGCTGCAATCCACAATGATCTGTCTTTGATTCAATTTTTCATTCAATCAGATAATGTCTCCATTCTCTCAAGGAATATACAATCACTAATAAATCCAAGTCGTGCATTGTGTTGTTCTCTTCATTCCTTCTTAATTTCCTTGAAATGTAAGAGATCACTCGACAGTCCTGCATCAAAACTCTACCTAGACCTTCCTTGGATGCATCCATGCATACCAAGAATTATTTTCCCATGTCAAGAACCTTCAGTATCGACATTGTCATTAAAAAATCCTTATGCTTTTGAACTGCTTCCATGCATTTCTCTTTCCATACGAATTTCTTGTTTTTCTTCTGCAATTTCGTAATTAGATTTGCTATCTTCGAAAAACCTCTGACAAAATGTCGATAATAACCTGCTAACCCCATAAATCTACATACTTCTTGTATGTTCATCGGTGTTTTCCATTCCATAATAGCCTCTAATTTCGATGGATCCACATCGATACCTTCCCCACATATGTTATTTCCTAAGTAATGAATCTTCGATTGGTAAAAAGAACATTTTGATAGTTTCCTGTACAACTGGTTTTCTCTTAGACATTGTAAAACCAATCTCAAGTGTTCATCATTCTCTTCTTTTTTCTGAGAATAAATTAGTATATCATCAATAAATACTTGTACAAACTTTCCCAAGTATTCGTAGAACACCCCATTCATCAAACTCATGAATACACCTGGGGAATTCATTAATCCAAATGGTAAAATGGTAAACTTGTAGTTCCCTAATATCATCTTAAATATGGTCTTAGGGATATCTTCCTCTTTAATCTGTAACTGATGATATCTCGATATCAATTCAACCTTTGAAAACATCATTCACCCTTTCATCTGGTCAAACAAATCATCAATTCTTGGTAATGGATATTGGTTCTTGATCGTATCTTTGCTCAATTGGTGGTAGTCAATACAAATCCTCCATGTTCAATCCTTCCTTCTAACAAAAATCACTGACGCACCCCACAACAATATTCTTGGATGTATAAGTCCCAAGTCTAACAACTCCTACAATTTCATTTTAAACTCCTACAATTCCAGTGTTGACATCCGGTATGGAGTTCTTGCAATAGGTTTAGTTCCACGTTTCATATCTATGATAAAATCCAATTCTCTTTCTGGCGGAAAACCTAGTAATTCCTCAAGAATACATCAGAAAATTATGATACTAAAGGAAGGTTTTATAAACCTTCCATTTCTCCCTTTTCATTTAGCGCTAATATTGCATATAACTTACACCCCTTGAACATACTTTTCTGTAATTGTAGTGAAGAAATAAACCTCATATAAACTCCCTGGTTTCTTCCTACAATCACTCTACTCTGTCCCAAATTATCCATCAAATTTAATTGTTTCATCCTGTAGTTAAGTATCGCATCATGTGATTCTAACCATTCAATCCCAATCACTATGTCATAATATCCTAATATAGTGACATATAGGTTTTCCTTCGTTACAAAATCACCCAAGTTAATGTTACAATCCATAAGTTTTCCTCCAAATTTCTATGTAGCTCTCGATGCCATTTATACGTATATGAACTCATCCTGCTCAACTACCTTGACCTTATTCCTCTTATTCATTGCACTAGAAATAAATATTTTTATAGCTCCTGGATCTATCAAAATACTAAAAGTTTGATCGGCGATCATACCTGACGTCTCAAGCATGATGGACTTGTGCTCAACCTTGCGGTTATTCATCTTTGCATGTATCTTGTAGGCCTTGCCCAAATATCCAACTATAGTGCGTCCTGATGATCCGTCCTTTATGGCCTTATTAATCCAAAAATATCACTAGTAATGTGGATTTTCACATGTCCAACATACATTCTTCGGTCCAATGTTCTCGGTCCCTGAAGTAGATTTTGTTGGCCTAACAGTCTGTGATCCTCGTCAGTTCTTCTGAATAGGGATAAATTGTTGCTACTGTTGCGGATGATGTTGCTAATGATAATTATATAGTTCTCTATAGTGGGTCTTATGTTGAGGAGTTTGTCATCAGGATGTCGAGAATATAGGTCCTCTTGGTGTATCATGCTGCCTAGAAGTCTCTCTAGTTGTTGTCTGATGTTGTTGTTCTCCAAGTGTCGTCTATCTAGTATGTCTAGAAGGAGTCCTTCCCTAACCCCCACTATTTATCTCTTCCTCAACTATGAGGGTATTCTGAACTCCATTGTGCAATGTCTAAGGCATTAGTATCTTCACCTTCACATGGATGTTGAAGTTAAGTCCAAACACAAACTTATTGACCTTTAACCTCTCTGTGTTCATTTGTGGAGCATATTTGAGTAGCTCCATGATTTTGGCCTCATACTCTGATACCGTACGAAAGCACTATCATAAGGAATTGAACTCATTAAGTCGATTCTCAATGAACTCATCAGACAACTACCTCTCCCATAATCATTCCTCGAACAATTCCCATGAGACATCTTTAACATCCATGTTTAGTTGAGGTAGGAGTCTCTTCCACCAAAGTAGAGAACTCCCTTTCAGTTGAAATATCACCATGAGGAATTTCATGTTGGAGGTGTAATCAAGAATTGCAAAGCACATTTCCATGTTATCTAATCATGCCTTGACGTATAATCCATCCATGACACCCCAAAACTTGGGAAACTTCACTTTCTCAAGTTATCTGTGTATACTACTACTACCTACTAGAGTGTGATATGAACCTTCATTGGGCACATATGATTTTCCCTCATCTTGATTCAAGTGGTTTATTAATGCCTCTGACATCCTTTGGAAGGATCTCATCATACTTACCACATCCCCCATAACAACCTACCCATGCTCAATAGTCTTCTCCTCTCCCTGAGGATTAGTTCCCTCTGGAGTGGATACTCTCAGAGGAGGCACACCCCTTCCTCCAACACCATGATGTCTACTTCCTTTGCATCCTCTAACAATGATTACTTTCATGGACAATTTCAAAATTTAGTAGTGATACAACTCTACTATCAAGATACAATAGTGGATGCCATACAAGTTTGATGTCGCAACGTTGAAGCCCCTCTAATACCTTATGTAACGACCCTCCTATAAATACTCGATAAGAGGTTAAATGAAGTTAATTATTCATATGATCATATGAATACTTGCACAATATATATATATATATATATATATATATATATATATATATATTATTTACTATTTTTATTTTATTTTATTTAGAACGTATGCTAACTTAAGAAACAATTGATATGATAGATTATTTAGCATAGCATCATATACTATATATAATTTGATTAAGGATAACAAACAATATCCTCATTCGAACAACTAAGGACATTTACATCTAATTTTCTTTATGAGATGAGTAAAATTTTTGATATTCCAAGATACTCATAGGAATTATATATTCACAAATATATAGTCGTTTAAAAGATAGAACACATGAAGCAATGTATTGGAAGAATATTTCACGATTTTTTTTAAAGAAATAACCAGAAATAAATTATATACAATACCCAAGGTTAGCACATCACTCTTATCAATGGTATCTTAGAATTCGTATACTGACCAACATTGTGTAGCAACATTAATTAAAAAATGCTATCATATATTCTATTATACATAGATATATTCAATACTTGAACAAAACTACAATAAAAACCTGATCAACCATTGATGAAGTAGTCGATCTACCAGTTGACGTAGTGTCACAACAATCACTTTCTTTCTTGCTAATCAAGTGACCTAACTGATACCTCCCTGCCAAACGTTAGGGGTACTCTTCTTCCCCCTTATCCCCTTGAGATGAAAAGGGGCCACACACAAAAACCAAAAACAATAGCACCCAAAACTTACCTCACAATGAAGAGCTTCCACTCTATTCAAGCTTTGGAATGTAACTCTCACAAGTAAAACTTAGTCCAAAATTTTGGTAGGATAACAATACTAGCAAAGTGAGATCCCCTCTCCCTCTCTCTCAATTCGTTTATAGATAACTTTCTATTAACACATGTCCTCATGCACAATCATCTACCTTTTAATAATTAAATTAGAGAATTATTCACCTGCTACATGTGTCACATTCTCCCCAAGTTGCACATGTTATTTCCCTTATTTATTTAGGAATTTTCCCTCACAATCCTCAATGTGTTCCTAGTTTTTTCTCTTAATTGTTCCTTAGTTCCCCAATCCCTCATTTAATTTTTGTTCCCTAACTAGATCATTTTTTCTCTTAATTGTCCCTTAGTTCCCCAATCCCTCATTTAATTTTTGTTCCCTAACTAGATCTTAGTTTGACATGTATTAGAAGTCTTCTTTTAGTTAGGATTAGTGGGATATTTACTCAAGATGCTACTTATGTAAACACTCTATTCTCTCATGTTTTAATTCTTTTATTTATAAATCCAATTTATTATTATCATGCACACATGTGCATCTTCCTAATGTTTAAATATTAATCCCTCTTTTCTTAGATTTTGATTATATCTCAATTCCTTAACTTGTTTAATAATTTATTTAGTACCTCATTTAAACTTAGACTTAGACTTAGGTTTATATTTAGGCTTACACTCTTGTTAGATTTATTAGCTTATAAATAATCTTTTAATTAATTTTCTTGTTCTAACAAGGTCTAGCCATTTCATTAAGTTTTCTATCCCATCTAGAGTTTTATTGACTCACTATTTAATCATGAGATGTGTCCTTCAAGATACACCCCCATGCTTCAACGGTACCACTCAACTTTGACTAGTTTTGTAAGTTTTTCTGACACTTGGAGTCAACACTCCACTTGGTTGACCTTGTAAGAGACTAAAGGTTATCTAAGGAATAAGGATTATGCCTTATTGTGTGCCCCTTAGATTTCTTCATGAGAGACAATCTCAGTCTTCCCTCACGACATTGCGAACCTCTTGAACTAGGTAATCATTAAACTATAGTTCAGGTCACAGTGAGAGTTCTAGTAGGATGTAACAACGATGCTGCCACACCTCTCCACCAAATTTCTAGTTTATGTGCATGACCCCTTTACTCCTTATGTGAACCGGATTAGCAAGAATCACCATAGAAAGCATCACCAAGCTTGCCTGCACTGACAAGAACACTGTAAATAACCCATATACATAAATCCATAATTAAATCATATACAAATCACATGCATGTAAATCAAATAATCAAACCAATTACAAATCCACTCCTTGACTCAATCCGGAGTCAAAGGAAGTTTGTTGATTCCATCAACATCATGAACCTGTCCTGTATCCTGCACACTTAGGAAAAATCATGAATAATACATGTCGATACATATATACATCTAGAGTTATCATATAATCACAATTACATCATAACATAACTCATAAGCAATGCATAATCATAATGTATCATAACCAGATCACTTTCTTACGAGGATCCTCAAAGAATAAGTCACTATAAAATGTGTTGAGTAGAACTGGATGTTACAATATCCTCCTCGGGAAATAATTCTCGATTCTCCTTTTGAATTAACTTAAACCATTGATCATCCCTCTTAATCAAGGAAACCTCTAGGTCAACATTACACCTCCTCAAGTTAATTTCACATAGAACTCCAAGAGGCATATATGAATCCTAGACAAAGAGTTTTGACCTCAAAATAAAGCCACACCCTAAATATATAAGAAAAGTGTTGGAAAGAAAAGTATAAACTCTAATTCAAATCCAAAGTCCTAGAAATAAATCGTCATTTCCTTCTTTCTCCCAATTAGAACTTACCTCTAAAACGCCCAACATTTTAGAGTGGAAATGTCAAAAAGGTTGTACCAATGCAGAGGTTAATCATTGGTGTAACCTCCTTGGCCAAGAGTTGTATAGATATGGACATGGGTGAGATTCTGAATCCCTTGGAACCCATACATCATTATTCCCTAGTGGAAGCAGTGCTTTTAGAAACACTATCTTTATTAAATCTATTTTTTGTAGTTTAGAAGCCTATGTGTATATGCATGGAAACCCTCCTCATATAATTTGAGTGTTATGGTATTGGTATATTCAGATTTGGTGGTTTTATAAATTTATATCATGGTTTCATGTCAATTTTTTTATAAAGCATTGAGATATTTTATAATTGTCATTTCTTCGATTATTTATCTTGATGTGTTGGTGGGTGTGGGTGTGGGTGTGTGTGTGTGTGAATAATTGATATATATTGAAATTTCTTGATGGAGTATTTCATGGTCATTTAAATCTACAAATACACTTATGTGTGTATAATGGCTAATGTTGAAATATTTGAGGATTAATGAAGCCAAAAATACATGTGTAGATGGAGCCGTGCAAACATTTATGCTCATTCTCTAGACATTTATGTTTATGTTCTAGAACAAAACTTATCTAACATTTCGTAGAAACAACATACTTAGATGTCATGTCATGTTCCTTGTTTCAAAGATGCATAATGTGAATGGAGAGATAGAAAATAGGAAAATTGTAAATTCCCATGGCTGAGAAATAAACATGCAATTATTATACCACTCATTGCGTTGAGAGGCACTCTATAACCGAGTACGTGGGAGATGTTGAGGTGTTAGAATTATGTTATGTTGTGTTAGATAACACTACATTTAAATAAATAAAGTCAACTCAATTAAACAAATTAACAAAATAATAAAAATAAAGTTGTCTTAACTAAAAACAATACACACATTGTTTCATATTCCAAACATATACATGCACATATAATTTATCAAATTCAAACAAATTCAAGAAGATCAAACTAAGGAAATGGTGAGGAATAACAACAATGGGTAACTAAGTGAACATATCATCACAATATTGAACACAATATTTAGGTAAGATTTTCTCGGATATATCTATTTATCCATGGGATTGATATATGCATGATATAACATACACTTGAGCTCTCGCATCATTGTTGTTGTAAATATTCACCTTTCCTGACTGTGGTTTACAGTTTGGTGAATTAGAGTTTGTTTTCTATGTTATGAAAATTTAACCATTAACAATCCCCTATAGTTGTGACCTCACATATGCCTAATAGTAATTTTCATGCTTACAATGGAGGAGGAGGTGCATTGCATTGATTATGTATCTAGTTCAAATTCATTAATTAGCCCACTAAAAAATACTCAGTGTAGTTTTAGATTGAGAAAGAGAAAAGTTTGTTTATGAGAAATTAAATCAAGGCTCAAAATTTTGTAGTGGTAGCCATCATCACTTTGTATTGGACTTCCAAATGCATACATCTACAGAATCTCAAGTAAGATGGTCTACTGGACTCATCAAATTTCCCATTTATACTAATCATTTGCTAGCACGTGGAATATCCATTATAATTTACTTATGTATTTATTACTCACAACTATAATGTTTTGGCACCATCTGCATATGAATGGTGCCACCTAGACAAAGTCTGCAGACACATGGAACCAAGTGGCCAGGGGATTTATTAACCCTGACCACCATCCCACAACCATTAACTACCACATGGCTCACACCATGAGAACAATGATCGTAGTGTGCCTAGACAACCAATCTGGGTTAATGGTCACACAAGCAAGCTAGAGCAGGTGTACCAAGCCTAGGATGGTTGTCCAATCGGCTCCAATGGCTAGGGGGGCTTTCAACTCATGGGGGTGCAGTAATAAACAAGCATTTTCCCTAGTGCATTCTTCCATTTTCCCTCCGCCCTGGTTCATTCTCTTCGTCTCTTCTGAGCACTTCTGCATCATCTTACTCTATGTATTTTTCTTGGGTGCTCTCTCCTCTTACCCACCTATCACCCCGCGCCTTAACTTTGTCATCTCCTACAATTGTGTTGGCTCTGATGCTCTCTTTCTGCTCCACTCGCTTAGCCCCCACAAGCTTCATCTCTACAAATTCACCAGTGCCTCCCTGCTCTCAGCCTTTTCAAGTTTTTCCAGGCACCATCTCACTGCCTCTCTATCCACAACCCAAGGCCTCCACACTCTCCCCAACATTCCCAGATAAAGAAGGAAATATAAGAAGGGTGCGCGATACTACAACACCCTATCCAGATGCAACAGACTCTCCTCCTCCCAATTGGATCTCATTGCCCATTTTACTAGCCCAAGGCACAACAATCAGAGGTCATCGGAGGCGCCTCCATACACCCCACATCTGCTCCATGTCTTCAGCCCGGTTAAGGAGGATGTGTCACCTTCATGCTTTCACAGCCCTCCGTCCACCCCTTATTTTCTCCATGGCCTCAGCCCGGTTAAGGAGGAAGCACCATCTTTGTGTGCACACATTCCTCTGGACACTAGTCTCTTGGCCCCCCCAAAACTCAATCCATAGGACCCTTATTATGGAGATGGAAACTACATGGTGGAGGAGGAAATCCCCTCGAGATGGAAGGTGGAGGAAAACATAGTGGTCTCCAGTGAATAAAAGGAGGAGGAGCAGCCCCAACAATTTGCAAATCGCCTCACAGAGTAGCACCTCCAACTTATGTTTGAAATCTGTAAAACAAAAGATGATCAAATGCACTCTTAGTGCAACCTCAGCCAAAGAATGCACATTTTATTCGAAATAATAGAGGGAACTTCTATAGGGACTCGATGCCCAACATGCGGCCAACAATTCACCCATGTCTACAACATCCCTGGACAACCAGGCTCGTCAATGGAGTAAAGTCTCCAGGTTATTGTTCTTTGTTCATTCTAGTTGCAGGATTAATTTTTTAGTTTACTCCAGCAACAGACTAGATGGACATATAGTTTTCCCGTACACTGTGCATGCGGTTTTGTTCATAGTTGGTCCTAGAGGCCACCCAAATATTATTCATACATTTTTGTTCTCATGGCTAGGATGCATAATTTTGTTAAGACAATTTTGTTCAAACAGTTCCAGTTTATATGATGATGTGTCAAATTTGGAGCATCTAAGAGCCACCTGTTTTGATTTCCCTACTATGGCAGAATAAGCATCTCACACTTGGCAATGTATGGCTTACAGATATTATTAATACAAGGATCATCTTTTGTTTACAAAAAAAAAAAGATAGTAAGAATTAAGTTATACAAAGTATATTTATCTAATTTAAATAAATGATATTTACATGGAACCATTGAAAGAGTAATATGGTTGAGTATATAAAGTGAGTTTCCATCTCAATATCTATGAAATAATTTAAGAAAATGATTTCGATAAATAATTGTATATATTTTATATTTAAAAACAAAAAATTGGAGTAAAGGTAAAATTTGAAGTTAGGTAAAAGTAAATTTCTAAATTAGGT
>ML782298.1:614527-639408 GCA_009831015.1 Picea engelmannii
TAAAGCCATGGTAATGATAGTGCTAGAAATAGGAATATGGTTTATTGATATTTGTATGCATTTTCTCATAATATAAAAGTAACGATAATTTTGTTTAGGGTAATGTCATTTGCATTATAAGGCAAAGGTAATGATGGTGCTAGAAAAACGGAATGAAATTGTAGCCACGGTTACTGAAATATGGTTATTCTGTATATTGCCATTCTATATTGTAATTTTCAATTAAGATGTTACTTATAAATATGATGTTATTTTATGGCATTATCATTAAAATTTATGACCATTTGACATCGCATGGAGAGATCCTCTTGTTTAATGAAATGTTTTTATCTTGTAAGGTCTTTAAAATTTCGGTAGTTGTAGCCTATAAGAGGTATTTAAGTTGTAAGATCATGGTCGGGAAATGTGAGATAAATGAAAGATGGTTAATATTTCGTGACAGTGATATCGTAGTTTTTATTGTTGTTAATAACAAATATGGTGCAATAACCTTGACTTACGTATAATAAATTACTCCGATTTAGTAAATTAAGGTGGCTGTTCATTTAAACAATGTTGAACTTGGGTTTCTTTGTCAGAGTCCTTTAGTCACGTGACTTCCGTAAGGGGCGTAATTGTTCTTCTTATTTTGTTATACGTTATTGTGGTCAGTTTTACTTTGTCGCTAAATGTTTGCGTTGTGCACCTTACGCCTATGGTCGTTTATTGATGCAGTTACTCGTCGTGTGCCTTTAGTCTTCTTGTGATGAATATCGTGGCCGCGTCTTGTCGGTTGTCCAGGGCGTCGCACAGTTAGCGTGTTGTTACTTCTACACGCGCGCACACACTTAAGGAAAAAAAAAAAAAATGCACCTGTTATTAGAATGGTTGTCGTAACGAGGAGGTCGTTACATATGGTATCAGAGCGGGTTCGACCCGCGACTTGGGATTCACTACGGGTTCCATTGACATGATTATGTTGATTATTCTGTAGTTGATCGAGTTGATTGATGTGTGCATGGTAATCATGGTTAGAGGACACCGCGGAGGCAGACGATGGGGTGCTAGGGGAGGAGGCGCGACACCTCCAGCAGCATCCACGCTGGAGGGGTCTAACCCCCAGGGAGGCCAACAGGTCCTTGGGCAGGAGTAGATCATAGTTGTCAATGTTGTGGTGATGATGAGATCTTTCCAGTGCATGTCCGAGGCGCTGACTCGAGAAGGTGAAATTTCTCGAGTTCTTCGGTGCCCTGGACGACGTAGCCACCGAGGCATGGTTGGATAATATGGCGATGTGCTTCACACTTCGCGATTATACCTCCAACATGAAGGTCCGCATGGTGGTCTTTCAACTAAAGGGGAGCGTTCTTCTATGGTGGAAGACGCTCCTACCACAACTGAACATGGTCGTCGAAGACGTGTCATGGGAACTGTTCGAGGAACGGTTCTGGGAGAGGTATATTTCTGAGGAATTCATTGAGCGTTAGCTCAATGAGTTCAACGCCTTACGACAGGGAGGTCGTACGGTGCCCGAGTACGAGGCACATTTTATGGAGCTACTCTGGTATGCTCCGCATCTGAACACTGATAAGCTCAAGGTCAACAGGTTCGTGTTTGGCCTTAACGACAGCTTGTGTGCAAAGGTTAGGATTCTGATGCCTCAAACCTTGCACGACGTTGTCCAAAAGGCCCTCATAGTAGAGGAGGAGCTTATCAGTGGGGGTCAGACCAGGACTCCAGCAAGACCTGCAGGGTAGGGTTCATCTGGTATGCCGCAGCAACAGACGCCAATGAGACACACGTCGGGGTAATGTGGCTTCCAGAGGGGATCCGCTTTTACTACCCCACGACGATCGCTGCCTCAGTAGAGGACACCTTACCGAGGACCACAGCAGCAGCAACAGCGTCGCCCGCAGCAGCAACAGTTTAGACCTATTCAGCAGAACAAACCAGGGTTTCAGGCCGGTGGGCAGTCATCTTCTACTTCGGGCACCAGGACTAATGGGCTGAAGAAGGGGTGTTGGACGTGTGGGGAGCCACACTACCAGCGCGATTGTCCTGTGGAGAGGACCAGAGTGTCCGGATCAGTCGGACCCGCTACAGTGGGAGATATGGGCAAGGCCCATCAGATTCATGCAGCGGTGAATAACTGCCAGGCAGAGCACCAGTAGACTGTGCTCGAGATGACAGGTACTACCGCTGACCAGACCCTTAGTATTTTGATAGACCCAGGTGCTATTGAGAATTTTATTTCTGGTGCAGCGCTAAAAAGGATTAAGGTAAAGGCAGTCGAACAGGATGAGTTTAGCCTTGTGGAGATGGCTTCTGGATCCAAACAGAAGGTTGGAGGAAAGGTTACGGGCTATGCCCTTAACCTGGGAGAGTTCGTCACAAGGGTCAACTTGTACATCATGATCTTAGGGTCTTATGACGTGGTGATCGGCATGGATTAGTTGGAATCGCATGAGGCGATACTCAACTGTAAGACGAAACAGTTGAGCTTAGTCGATGATGAAGGGAAAAGACGTGTGATAGTAGGACGGAACCAGGGAGTATCCCTGAGGTTTGTCTCTTCCTTACAGTTACGAAAAATTATGCGCAAGGGGTGCAAGCTCTATGTGGTCCTTGCGCTCAACGAAAAGGGAGTAGCAGAAGGTCTAGAACACCTTCCGGTGGTGAAGGAGTTTGCGGACGTATTTCCAGAGGAGTTGCCTGGGATGCCGCTAGAAAGAGAATTGGAGTTTACTATAGACCTGAAACCGGGGATTGAACCAATAGCGATAACGTCTTATCGGATGTCGACCTCAGAGTTGCAAGAGTTAAAAATGCAACTGAAGGAGTTGTTGGACCTGGGATTGATACATCCTAGTGTGTCACCATGGGGTGCACCAGTTATTTCATTCAGAAGAAGGACGGATCGTGGAGGCTTTGCATTGACTATCGTCAATTGAACAAGGCTACGATCAAGAATCAGTACCCCTTACCAAGAATTGACGACCTGTTTGATCAAATGAAGGGGGCGACGGTGTTCTCTAGATCGATTTGCGATCAGGGTATCACCAGTTACGGATTAAGGAGGATGACGTCCCTAAGACCTCTTTTAAGACAAGATTTGGACTTTACGAATTTATTGTCTTACCTTTTGGACTGACAAACGCCCCAGGGGTATTCATAATTTTGATGAACGGGGTGTTCCGCGAGTACTTGGACAAGTTCATCCAAGTATTCATTGATGATATTTTGATCTACTCTCGGATGATGGAGGAGCATGACGAGCACTTGTGCTTGGTACTACAGTGTTTACGAGAACACAAATTATATGGGCAACTATCCAAATGCTCTTTTTATCAATCGAGGATTCACTACTTAGGGCATGTCATCTCCGACGAAGGTATCGCCATGGATCCAGCCAAGGTTGAGGCTATTATGGAATGGCCTACGCCAACGAATGTCACAGAAGCACGCAGTTTTATGGGTTTAGCAGGATACTATCGATGGTTTATCGAAGTATTTTCAAGGATAGCAAATCCGATCACGGAATTGCAAAAGAAAAACAAGAAGTTTGTTTGGACATAGAAATGCACGGAAGCGTTTAGGAGGCTTAAAGAGTTGTTGACAATAGCGCCGATACTAAAGGTCCCTAACATGGATGCTGACTTCTTGGTATGCACTGATGCATCCAAGGAAGGTTTAGGAGTAATTTAAGGAGTAAATTAAGGAGTAATTTAAGGAGTAACTTAAGGAGTAAATAAGGAGTAAATTAAGGAGTAATTTAAGCAGTAACTTAAGGAGTAAATAAGGAGTAAATTAAGGAGTAATTTAAGCAGTAAATTAAGGAGTAATTTAAGGAGTAACTTAAGGAGTAATTTAAGGAGTAAATTAAGGAGCGACTTTTGGGGGAGTGAGGGAATTGAGTCTTTTAATAATTAAAAATAAATTAATTTTGGGAGAACCCTAGGGATGAGTGACACTTGGATGGCAGAGAATGTTTGGAGGTTTGTCATTAAAAATTAATTAATTAATGATTAGGAAAGAGGTGGGTCTCAATTTTTCTATAAAAGGAAGGGAAAGGAAGAAAGAAAGGGAGGAACGGTTAGCTTAAAGTTACGCTGCCGAATTGTGGCTTGACGGGTTTCTTGTGAGGAGTTGGGTTTATCTCAGCTGTGTTGGAGTGCTATCTCAGCCGTGGAGGCGAGCTGAGACGCTACTCTATCTCTAGTTCTTGTGTGGCCCCTTTGCGGCTCGGGGGGCTAAGGGGGAAGCAGAGTACCCCTAGCGTTTGGCTGGGAGGTATCGGTGAGCCTTTTGCGGTCGGCGAGCGGGAGCGGCAAGGAGCGCGGGACGCGGCAGAGAGCGCGGGACGTCTTCCAACGCGGGCGTAAGGCAACGGTATGATTTTAATTGGTAAAGTAGAAAGCATTTTATATTCGGCAAATTTACTGTTATTGATGAGAATATGGTGAGATTGTTTTGGCATTATATTTTCAGCAATTTCGTTCAGCAATGTTATTGTGAGTTTGTTTTGGCAATGTTGAATTTGTTACCGCTGCTTTTTCCCATGAGGAGAAGGTATGTTGTTGGGCATTTTTAATTCGGCGTTGTGATGTTAATGATTTGTGTTATTAACTGACTATGGGACATTTTTAAATCTATGTTTTATTTACTTACTGATCTGCGTTTTAACGGATATATTTGGGCGTTTTAAATCTGCGTTTTAAGGGTTTTTCAATGGTCTACGTTTTTAATGCTTTTTTGCGTGTGAAAATGGTATGCATGTGGTCTACGTTTTAAGTACCGATGCATGCGTTTTTAAAATATGAATGCACTTTGATTACTTTTTACATTTACATATATGGTCCTTTTAACTTACTGTCACTTGAAAATTTTCATATTAATTACTAATATCGTTATATACTGTCATGGTAACTGTTGTTACTTTAGGGATCGACATTTGTATGTTGTTATTCTTATATGTGGTACTTCTCAAATAGTGTCACTTGAATAAGGTCCTTTAAATACTATTATTGATATATATACTGCCATTGAATTATGAGGTTAGGTTGTTGGCTCTCAACCTGAAGTTAATTATAAGGATGATGTCAAATTATATTTTAGACATTACGGTAAAATAATGTTATCCTATCAGCAAGAACCATTACAAACCCAATTATAATGTTAAATCTGTTGAGGTACCGTTGTGGCTACATAAAGCCATGGTAATGATAGTGCTAGAAATAGGAATATGGTTTATTGATATTTGTATGCATTTTCTCATAATATAAAAGTAACGATAATTTTGTTTAGGGTAATGTCATTTGCATTATAAGGCAAAGGTAATGATGGTGCTAGCAAAAGGGAATGAAATTGTAGCCACTGTTAGTGAAATATGGTTATTCTGTATATTGCCATTCTATATTGTAATTTTCAATTAAGATGTTACTTATAAATATGATGTTATTTTATGGCATTATCATTAAAATTTATGACCATTTGACATCGCATGGAGAGCTCCTCTTGTTTAATGAAATGTTTTTATCTTGTAAGGTCTTTGAAATTTCGGTAGTTGTAGCCTATAAGAGGTATTGAAGTTGTAAGATCATGGTCGGGAAATGTGAGATAAATGAAAGATGGTTAATATTTCGTGACAGTGATATCGTAGTTTTTATTGTTGTTAACAACAAATATGGTGAAATAACCTTGACTTACGTACAATAAATTACTCCGAGTTAGTAAATTAAGGTGGCTGTTCATTTAAACAATGTTGAGCTTGGGTTTCTTTGTCGGAGTCGTTTAGTCACGTGCATTCCGTAAGGGGCGTAATTGTTCTTCTTATTTTGTTATACTTGATTGTTGTCAGTTTTACTTTGTCACTAAATGTTTGTGTTGTGCACCTTACGCCTATGGTCGTTTATTGATGCAGTTACTCGTCGTGTGCCTTTAGTCTTCTTGTGATGAATATCATGGTCACGTCTTGTCAGTTGTCCAGGGCGTCGCACAGTTAGCGTGTTGTTACTTCTACACGCGCGCACACACTTAAGGAAAAAAAAAAAAAAAAAATTGCACCTGTTATTAGAATGGTTGTCGTAACGAGGAGGTCGTTACATAAAGTCTCTATAAATGTTATTTTGCAAGATATCCTTGGTGAATAAAGAGGGATCGTCTGAGGGACTTTATAGTAGAGAAGGGAATACCTAGGCCCGGGCCTGGAAGTTGAGTGACCGAAAGGAAGAGGAGAGTTTTATAGCTCTTGTAAACTATTGACTGGAATCATGCACACAATGGGTATGTCAAGGGAAAATAATGAGCCAAGTTAATGAGAAAACCATATGGATGCATCTCCATGAACTACACAGATAAGTATTGTACTAGATTATGAAAAACAAATTACTTTTAAATTATGAACAAAAAAAAATACTTGATGCACAAAATTGTGAATTGACATGCTCGTTGATTGGAAATATTGTAGGAAAATGATGAATGTTGAGGACCTAGAAAACTAGCATACTATGAGGAAGAGAAAAAGGTGATGTTGGAGCACATGAATGACAAAGGCATGGAATGAATAAATTCAAATGGACTTGTTGCAACTAGATTTTTGGAAAATGCAACTCTAAAACTTCTTGGACGAGTGCACTGGATCCCTCGAGAGAAGTGGAACAACTTGAGGAACTACATCCTAGAGAAAGGGGTTCATTTTTTCAGGTTGTGCAGGGCTGAGAGGGAAGGAGAGCTTGTTGGTTGGAACTATTGTCAGAAATATAAATTATGAAGATCATTATACATGTTTTGGGTCAGAATTCCCATGGATACATGTTTAATTTTAGGCCAGAGTGCCTATGTATATAATATTGTGTTGGCTTGTTATGTGGATTAAGGCCATAGGTCCTGGATTTGTAATTTTAATAACATTTGAATGGTGTTGTGCACTAAGGACAATGACGAAATAAGGAGAGGGGGATGTACCATCCCAATTTTAACCTTTATGAACTAAGAATGTATTATGTAATTATGACTTAGGCTAGTGAGATAGTAAATTTGAAAAGGGACCAGAGTTCCTAAGAATTGTAATAATTCATATACATTAATAAAATACATCATTGTCTGCAAGACAGAAAAGGAAAAAATATATAGGGGGCTATGATTCCACGAGAGAGGGGGCTTGAGGGGCTAATTCGTTTTATTATTATTATTTTAATTACCCATAATTCATTTTATGGAGAAAATGTATTACATGATCTTCTTAGGAGGGAGTCCATTTGGCTCTTGTATTCATGTAATTATATAAACATCCCTTGGGGATTGTTTCGGTTCTTCTTCTCCCTGGTTCTTCTGATGTTCTTCTTCTCCTTCCTTTTTGCTCATTCATTCTAGCTATTTTGTGTGCACTTGGGATGAGAATGGAAACAAATGGATGGAAGAGGAGATATATTTCTAAATGAATGTAATATAATTTACTGATCATTCCAGGAGGGAATGGATTCCTTTGTGCATTAGCGTGATGGCAGTTCAGATAGAATTGTCCACAACTGAGGATCCTTGGAGTTTCCAGTAGGGATATTTCCTTACCAGTAGCACTAGATCCCTAGAGAGAAGTGGGACAACCTGAGGGACTTCAGGGAAGAGGAAGGTTTTCATTTCTTTGGGTTGTGCAGGCTAAGGGGGAAAGAGAGCTGGAAATTCGGATTTGTTGTGAGGTTGGGAAACTTGAGAGATAGTTAGCCAACTATTGTGTGTTTCGAATTGGCCTAGGATCCATTTGTGTGGATTCATAGCCCCGACTCGGGGGTGACTTGTAGTTGAGAGTAAAAGAACAATAATTTCTATGGTAGGGAGGAACTTCCTTGGTATGCATCCAGTTGGTGAATGTTTACTTACAAATATAAGTGCTCTCTGTGTAATTTTTATTTTCGTTGTGTATTTAATTATCTCTCAGATATGTATTTTTAATGTGCATGTCTATTGGTTAATTGTTTTGCATGGAACATTGTTTACTATGTTATGTTGTAGCAGAGATCTTGTCTTATGCATGTGGTATTCATGCCTCTTTTATTAATGAGAAGGAATTTGATTTCTAGATAAGTTCAAAAAACAAAGTCTTGGGATTGCAGCGTGCCCCCCTTGCTGGTAGTTGGGTGTATTGTATCCTATTTAAGTAGCGTAGCCCAGCTTGTGGGTGGTTGGGTATGTTACACACAAGAAATGACAACTAAAGAATGTAAAGAATAACTAAAGAAACAATCTAAATGACAAAGAGAATATTGAAAAATAAAGGCACAACAAATAATAATTGAAAAATGCCAAGAACATATAAATTAGAAAACTGAACGACAAAGAGAATATTAACAAAGAAAGAAACAACAAATGACAACTAGAAAATGGGAATAACAAAGAAAACAAAAATATCAATGAAAAAGAGCATATCAAAGATACTATCGATAGATCAAGTCACAACAAATGAGAACTAAAGAATGCGAAGAACAAAGAAAACAAAAATTTGAATGAAGAAATGCACATTGACAAGGAAAACAATATTCCACCAACGCACACATAGATAGAGTTGATGCAAAAAATATTGAGATTGATACAACTAAAGAGATTGAAATTGAAAATAATACACCGATTCCATTTCATGATATAAATGTTTCACATAAAAAAATTTCATGATAGGATTTGATCGATTGGATCAAATTTAAATGTCTCATATGTTTGAGGAGTCATATGCTAGAATTCATGTATTTAATACAAATACAGGTCAAATGTGCATGAGATGTAGAAGAGAAGGAACTTATAACAAATTTTCATCTCATAAACATATGGATCCAGGATTAGAACCTCGTGTCCTTGAAGTGCTCACATAAGTTGAAGAGATGTTGATAGAACATGCATCTCAAATTTTGTAGGTTATGCATTCAATAGGTGTAAAATACAAATATAGAGAACACACCATCATTTTTCCTCAAAAGGTTAAATATGTTTCCATGACATTACCCCGACATATTAAATACTTGGATTTGATGATTGTTTTGTAGAAAAAGGGTTGACAAGGATATGTTTCACTTAGCATCATCATGAGAAATCATGCTTTGGTTTCCTCTATAATTTTCGTAAAAAAGAATATGGAAGATCCACCTACAAAAATGGATGAGTTATGAAAAAAATTACAAAATATTCCATATTCATGATTTGAGGAAAGATTAATTAATTTTGGAGCTATACTAAGAGGTACGCATGCATATTGGATAAAGTGTCATGCTGAGTGATCTAACTTGATTCAGTAGATTGGGTGTCCAATGATTTTCTTCACATTAAGTGTAACAAACATGCATTGTCCATATTTGCATAAAATAATGCTTGGGACAATTCCTATAGATGCAGGGAAAGAAAGGAAATGGAGACGTCAAAATGTAATTGATAATCCTCATATTGTATCACATTATATGCACTTAAGGAATATAATGTTTCAAGATGAATGTTTTTATTGTTTTCATGAAGTTATAATTTATTGGTGTTACTATGAGTGGAAACATCATGGATCTGTACATGTGCATGGTTTCTATGGTTAAAAAATGCTCGTAATATGGACACATTGAACTAGGATGACCTTACCCAAGTTAGATATGCAAAATAATATTTTAATAGATGTGTACATGCAATGGATCCATGTGATGGACATCAGAAAAATGTTCAGGTTATAATCAATGTTGATGATCATCCTTTCTTAAAGGACACATAAAAAATATTTGAATCTGATATTATGATTGATTATCAAGAATTTCTCGGTTCTTTTGAACGTCACATAAATTGGAATAAAAAGCATTTCCTCTTAAAGAAGGTGGGAAAATTGGTATGTCGATATAAGGCACCATGGGATCTATTTTATTAGTGAAAACTTTATCTTGATGAGAATGGAGAAAAGAAATATGAACTAAGACAAAATGATGATATATTGAATACACACAATCGTGAAATATTGATTTTGTGGGTGGATAATGCAGATTGAAAACACATTCTTTGGATGCAAGTGGTCATTAATTACATAGAACAATATGCTACCAAATTTGAAAAAGGATAAAAAACATTAAACAATATGTTGATGTGTTTCTCTTATATTCAAAATCCAAATGAACCAACGACACATGAATATAGGATTTTGTTGTGTGAACCCATTGTTGATAGAGATATAAGTGCACATGAGACATGCCATTTGCTTCTAGAGATTCCTTTTTCTAAATGAAGTTGTCTATTTTTGGTTCTAAATGTGGGTATGAAGGTTTTCAAATGAGTGTATATTCATACATATAATGTTGAAAATGATAATTCTCTTATTGATGCATATATACATAGTGACCTGCCCATATTGAACACCTTTAGTTGATAGATGTCACAAAATCATGATCATATGAAAAATGCTGATGTGGGGATAAATGGTTAACATAAAATAATGTAGCTATTTTCATGTGTCTCCTCTACTTAACTCAATCCCCGATCTATAAGATGACAAGTTCCTAGAATTTTACTTGTCTAAGTTGGTTTTATACAAGACCTTTCATGATTTATACAATGATATAGGCCACACAACGAGTGAGATAATGCATAATTGGGAAAAAATTAGAAACAAACCATGGAATGTTAAAAAAAATCCATTTCCTCCAATCAATCTAGCTAAGTTTGGTGAAGATAAATAAGTTCCAAATCTACCTATAGATTCTAGGGAGAACTATTGGGATATCATTTGTGAATTGTATAAGAATAAATTTATAAATTACAATGAGTTTTAGATGATTGGACATAGATATCATGATGTTGAGCATAATTGGAAAAAAAATTTTATGGATGAAGACACTTCCAATCATGTTATACATTTAATATCTCAGAAGAAAAATTTGAGGTCCATTATTACTAACCAACTTGCAAAGTCTCATTCATTTGAAAGTCTAGGGTGAATGAATGAAGAACAATTGGTATTATCCTTGACTATTATAGATCAGGGGTTGATCCACTGCGTATCATAATACAAGGAATTGCAAATACAATAAATTCATATTTGATTGGAGCTATCAAAAATTCCCTTGAAAATAAGTCTCTTCCAGGGAAGATTTCATTACTTCTTGCAGCTCCTATAGGGGTTGTAGATTTCAACAATAATTAATTATGCACTTCAAATACTATTAAAAGAGATAACACGTCTACAAGGGTCACATTCAATTACCTTACAAGAAGAGATAAAGCATGTGAAATATATCCTGATAAATGAAATGTGCTTCATTGTAAGAAATTTGTTAACAAATATTGACTATAGACTTTACGAGGATTTCCAAGAGAATGATAAAATTCCTTTTAGTGGGAGGTTAGTTATATTGGTTGGTGATTTGGAATAGTTTCCATATATTATTGATAAAATTGTATATGTATCTAAAGGCATTAAGAAATATTTATGGAACTCATTAACAACAATTGTGACCCTCGATACCATGTTTCGACAAGATGGAAAAAACAATGAGCAATTTTTGTTTATCTTTTTTTATGAATGTTAGGGATGCAATTCCAACTATAGAAGACTAGAAGTTACTTATGAATCATACAGATACTTCTTTGGATGCTTCCACAAAATATTCCTTTGATAAGGATACACATTTGTTTGTGTAAAATGATGATGCACAAAAATCATAATAAGCATTGCTTAATAAACCTAGATTGTCCCATTGTAGCTAGTGTTTCTACAGAGATAAAAACAAACTAATCTATGGAAATATATAAGGAAGATATGGAAATTGAGTTAATTATCATAGTTGGAGATGAGGTGATGCTTATATCAAACATATGGACTGATGCATGACTTGTTAATGGTGTTGTTGTAGTTATATAAAAAATTGTGTATAACATTGGAATCCCCCCCCCCTAACCACCCACATATGTTTTTGTAAGATTTGATGATTATGTGGAATTTCCATGGGAATAATCATTCCCTCAAACCATTCCTATTACACCTATTGAAAGAGGTAATAAAAAACAACTTCCTTTGAAACTTTCCTGGTGATTAACCATCCATAAGTCATAAGTATTGACATTGGAGAAAGCTACTATTAATATTCGGAAGCAAGAAATAAATGATATGATGTTTACTACAATATCTAGAGTTAAATATTGGAATGGTATACAATTTAAACCTCCCATTTTACATAATCGATATGAAAAGATGGAAAAAGTAGTAGGTTTGACTATAAGAAAACTAGAAGAAGAAAGATTGAGATTGATCACAATGTCAATGATTTCTAGTTAACTACATTCTTATTATTCACATTTTTCATCATTAAAAATTGTTATCTTATTTATATTCAACTAATTCCCCATGTAACTCTTGAAGTAGACTTTTGATTCATAATCTCTATGTTCTCAAAACACTGAGGTAACTAAGTAAATTTATAACAATTAGGTAGTCTTAGACATTGTTACACATCAAAATTACTCACTTCGATAGTGTCGCAAGTGTCGTCATTACAAGTGTCACAAGTGTCGCATTTTGGTCGCAAGTGTCGCAAATGTCAGAAGAAGCATACTTCCATAATTCCTATGTCGTTCTTATAACGACCTCGGAAGTACATTTGAAACACCTCAAACATTTGATTTGGAAGAAGAGGAATGGTTAACTGGGTTTATGAACCTCTTTCCATTTAAAAGAACCACTAAAATTGAGTTTTTAGAGGAGAGCGCTCCCCTATACCTCTCTCAGGAGTGCCGGTGCCCCCCTATAGACTATCTGAGAGCGTTATAACACTCTGTCTGCCATTTTGGAGTAGCGTTGCTACTGTTAGGAGTGATGGAACCCCACTATACATTACTAGGGAGAATTATAACGCTCTGACTACCCCTTTGGAGGAGCACTACCTATTCTGGGCAACAGTTGGTTTGTTGAGAAGAATGAGGGAAAGATCCCTTCAATCTTTGAAGGCAATTGGATTAGAATCCTTAGTCAAGCCATCATCTTAGGGAAGATCCTTAACTGAAGGATGAAAATCCTCAACATACCCTAAAGATATCTCAAGTGGTTGGGCCTCTCCAAGCTTATATAAGTAGGCTTTCTTATGGTGAAAGGGTGGACGATTGGAGGCATGAAACCTATGATCTCATAGGAAACACACAGTGAAGTGGAAGAGAATAATCAGTGAAGTTGTTTTCATTCTGATCATGGGTCTTTTAAGCAAGGGTTAGACAAGGAGGACTTGATGAAGTTGTTGCACTCGCATCTATAGTTGTAAGTTTCTTTCGTTATTGTTCTCATCAATATAATATGCTTGGCATGTTTCTTTCTAGTTTGTGCTTAATCTCACATGAACTTGTCTCTAATAGATAGTTCTATTTTGAGCTAATCTCAATAGAGTAGGAAGTGGTTTTATCTTTTTTTCTCTACGGGGCTTATCAGGGAGCGCAAGATTGGAGCTCAATTCGGACCGTGCAGGGGAAAACATCGGTAAAAGGTACTTCTTTCCTCCTTCATCCTCACACATTAGTTTATTAGATATAAAAGGAAGTCATTTACCATGATAATAATCTTTTGTCTTAAGAGTTAAGAGTCTATATCTCAAGAGGAGATCTACCTGTCTGCAGGGAGATTTTCCTTCAATAGAAATTGGTGACTCCACTGGGGACGAATTATAACTTTTTAGTTTTGGTTTCCCTCAAAGACCTTGTCTTACCCTTTGTTATTTTTATACCTTATTCACCCCAAATGTTTGATTTCATATACTGATTGGATCCTTATTCCATCACATTCATCTTGATTGCCAAAGTTTGACTAAAATTTTGGGTTTTTGGACAATTTTGTGAGTTGTGGAAGCCTGGATCTCCCCTACCTTGCTATCAGGGCACCAACACTCCCTAAAAGCCTTAGACAGAGTGTTATAATGCTCTGGTGCCCCTTACACTAGAGCACCAACCTCTCTTTGCGAAAAAATCCTTTCTAGAATTGCTTTTTCTGAGATCCAATCTCTGTTTTTCACTTGCTGAGATTCTTTGTGATTCAATGCTTCTTACTATTGACCTTTGAAATCCTTCCTTATGAGAAATAATCACGTTCTTGTTCATATTTTGTGGCCTTCTTCTTTATTTTGAGTTTTTCTGTTGTTGAGAACTTGGAATCAATCTGCTGCTTTCTTCTCTCTTATTCGACTGAGCGGGAACTCTGGTGAAGGGCATCAGAAATCTCTTTTGTGTCAATTGTTTGATTTTTCTTTGTTATCTTTTGTTTTCTTTTTGCTTCTTATTTCAATCATAGCAAGAGGGTGTGTTGTTTGTGCGAAATTTGCTTATGCTTGTCCGAATCTCTTTGATCTGAAAGGGTAGTTGGTAGGAAAAGTTTTTGCATTGAATTAATCTTCATTCACATACAAACGACAAAAAATACATATTAGTGATTGGTTTTCATATTAGAAGGAATTTCTAAAATGTTTCAGCATTGCATTGCATTTGATTGAGAACAAATTGATTGAGGATATTCCATATTAGTGTTTGATAGTGAAACGACTCTTTCTCTTTCCCTTAAATAGGTGTTAATTGAAAAGAAATGATTGCTTATCATCTTTTATGCATATTTTTGGGAATTGAGTCATCATTCCATTAGTTTCACTTTCATACACCCTTTGAGTAAAGAACAGCTGTAAAACGAACGTTAATTAAAAATTATCTAGAACATTTTTCATTTTTACGATCTTCCACCAATAGTAGACTAGGGTTAGCACTTTGGATTAGGCTGTGAGGACAACTCTCCAAAGTTTTCAAAACAAACATTAGCATCCTGAGCTAGGGAGAGTTACATCCAATTGTCATATTGGTTTTCTGGGATCCCCCTCTCACATAGGGGTTACGCATGAGGTCGTATTCGGGTGAATTACGAAGATTATCCCTATGTGGTTCAACTATTTGTAGTGGTTGGATCGTATATTGGGGGTCACTTGAAGGTATACCCACGATTATGTGTGGGAACCTCTCGGGTTGATTTCAGACTTGTTATCCTTCCCATACATTTCGAATCAGACTGTCGAATGTACCCACCCAGGGACTCACTACGAATTGGTGTCTTTAGTTGCCATAATCTTTAGGTACTTACACAAGGTGACGGTGAAGGGAAGTATCACTGTACCTGGAATAGACATTGGACAAACTCACTCAGGCTCCTTGGAGGGTAAATCCACAATTACTGCGTGGAAGCTTGCACCAAGGTGAAAGTCCATTAAGCAAGTCACCATTGTAACTATTCCACCATATCCTAGCCCCTTCTCGACTTGATCACCGATGTTAGATTTCATCACCAACTAGTACGATCATCGAGAGATGTTTTGTCTGCTTGGTTGATTCCTAGATTTTATTAGCACATGCTGATTCTTTTTATTAGTTGGCCCTAGATTTTCAGTGTGTTCTGTTATTCTCCACAATTGAGCCTATAGATGATAAAGGTATTCATGGATTGCGTAGGATGCAAGGGTTGTCTCCAGAAGGCTATCAACCCTTACCTCGTAACCCTCCAGAAGACTACTACCATAGAGAGGTAGAAAATCAATCTGACACTGGAAGTGTTATTGCTCCTCCGTTAGATAACTCAGAAGGTGCTTTGGTCACGGTTGAAAATATCACTACATCTATGTCGGTAACCCTTTTCGAACCACTTCTAGTTCATTTAGACTCTCTTGGAAATGTCATAGATGAAGAGGTCCCACGATTACCAGAGAGGATTTTTACCGAAACATATATGGGATCCACAGAACCAATCTTTGGTGATGAGTATAGGACTCCTGTACGTCCTAGCATCGCAGTAGAAACCAATCCCACACCTACTCATTTTGTATGGAGGACTTCATCGGGACACGATCTCTATGAACATTTTGAATCCTTTCGACAACCCTTTCAACCTCATGACCCTCCTACTGAAACAGGACCATCCGGTCAAACCATGAATCACCCAGTTGATCAGGTTATTAATCCTACTATTACACCATCACAAGTCCATCCTAATGCTGGACTCATCACCTCTACTAATCTCCAAATCACTTCAATCTCTACCCCTCTTTCTACAAGATTTTACTCTATAGTCCCACATGTTCCACACAATCTTGATGGGACATCTGCTCACTGGAGAATCCATACCCCTACTAGCCAAACATAATCGGCTAGAGGGAAACCACCATCCAACGAAACCTTTCCTCCTAGAGGACTACCTTTCCATGGTGGGCCTACCCCTCCCAGGGGACAGAACACTTTTCATGCTCCTCCTGGAGGGAAACCTCCATTTTCCAGTCATACCTCGGTTGTAAATCCATCGTTGATAGGGGGGCAACCCTCGTTTGTTGGAAACCCTTCACAATCTTGGGGAGTATCTTCAGGAGGTAATTTTACTCAACCCCACATTGGGGGGCACTCATATAATAACCCACTAGGAGGAGTATCCAATCTTGTTCCTTCCGGTACATATTACGGACAATCTTATCCGCTCGGCATCCCAAACACCACCTGGAGTTCTCTGGGACCACAGTCTTATCCTCCTCATGGGTCTAATGTGTATCTGCCTACGGGATCTACTCCTTACCATTCTCAAGGGAAAAATGTTTATCCTCCTCATGGGAAAGCAAATCACCCAGCCTATAATGCTCAAAACCCACCGGGTTATGCCAATGTTTCTCATCCATCATCGAATCATGTTTATCCTGACCAGCAACAACCGTATATAGGAGGACCTACTGGTTACAACTATCCACCTAACCCAGTTTATGGTCCTACTGGTGTTCCTATGCCACATCAGTATCATTCACAAATTAATCGACAGCTACCTTTCCTTGTGACTCTAGATCTCCCAGACTTCTCTTCGTTAACTAATGATCCTATTTTTCATTCACCGGTTTGGTCAGTCATTCCAGTTAAATTTCCTTCTGATATTCTGAAATTTGACAGAATCCTTGGCGAAGATCAAAAACAACCATGTGATGAATTTCCATTTGTGGTGTTCATCAAACTCCCTCATGGATGATTCTGTATGTTTGCGTCTTTTCCAGCGAACACTTACCGGTTCAACAGCAAAATGGTATATCGAGCTACCACGTGCTTCTTTCCACAATTTCAATTCCCTCACCATGTCTTTCCTCACACACTTTCAACTACCTATTTGCTATGAGACAGGTACTGAACTCTTGACCTCCCTTCATCAAACTAACTTTGTGCATATCTCTGACCATATTCATGAGCAGAGGTGACGACGAAGGATGATCAAGGCAGTCATTCATGACATACTATTGGCGGAATGGTTTACAAAATCACTGTTACCCCCAATCGCTCGCGATGTCACTATGGGTGGTGCGGTCACAGAGGAACAAGCCATTTCTCGGGCTCAGTATTTAGATTTGGTTTATTCCCAATTTGGTACTTTGTATGATTTTCTTCTGAATGTTGCTCGAGCTAATACCAATCCATCTAAACCATCATCCTCATCTCATGCGGATGGTGTTATAAATTCCATCAAAACTCAATATTTTTCCCAATCAACCACACTCTCCTCTACCTCCCCCCAAACTCAGATCTCTGAGGTGAATGTAGTTCAATCTTCCCCTTCACAACAATCCAGAGGTAAGAAGAATACAAAGAATAAATCAAAAAATAATAATGAACAACCAAAAAATCAAACACCTACTACTGAAAAGCAACCACAACGGAAACTAAAATTCCCGTGTATCATTTGTGGTGACGATCACTACACTCGAGATTGTCCACTTCGCAATGAAGTGGCCAAAATTTTCCAAAGAAAGTCATAACCCGCTGTGCTTACTCATCCTTTTCCACAGCAGCAATCCATGGTTGCTAAAGCTTCCTCTCCTGGGGGAAGTTCTATCCATCCTAATGATGAGGCCTCCTCGAGTGCACATATTTATATGTTCAATGGGATTAATTTGACCACTCGATCTAAGGCATACGACACACCAGGTAACATTGATAAAGGAAAAGACATTAACGGTATCGGTACCTTACCGGATCCATCATCGTCCTCCGTTACTCTTCCATCGGTTAATCCTCCATAGGGACCACTTCAGATTGAGAAAACCACGTTCGACTCTATATTATGCCCTCCTTAGAGCACTATCCGCAAAGCTACTTTTAATCCTAGTTCACGTGCCACCTACAACTACAACATTGTTGAATATTTGGCTCAAACACCATGTGCTATGTCTGCGTTAGAAGTTCTACAGCGCTGCCCCAGTCAATGTAGAATGCTCTTGACCACTCTTGGCGCTGTTGATCCTGAGTCGTCCAACCATATCATTTTTAACCTGGACAATTATGCGTCTCGACTCTCCCACCAACTTGCATTCCAAGTTGATGTTGTTGTTCACAATCAACAAGTCCACTGAACTATTCTGGATGAGTGAGGCTCGACTTGTGTCATGTCTTTGGCGTGTTGTAAAGGTTTTAAATCACCCAAACTTAATAAATCCACAACGATGTTATGCACCTTCGATTGGCGAGGTTTTAATCCCCATGGGATTTTACAGTCCCTACCCATCCAATTGGGTGGCAAAACTTTTACTGTTGATGTCGAGGTGGTTGATGCTCCCCTCGATTATAACTTGTTACTTGGAAGAAGTTGGTTTTATCCTATGACTATCATTGCCTCGTTAGTTTTTTGATGTGTCCAATTTCCTCATCAGGGAAAAATTTTCACTGTTGATCAGTTAGATTTCTGCACGATTGATGCTCACGCTCCCACTACCAACAATATTCCTTTCTTGGGATACTACAAGATCATATATGAAAGCGTTGGTGTTGGCTTACTGAAAGATTCTAGCCTCATGGGTACCTTCCCTACACCACTTCCACCGACTACAGATCATATTGCCACCATCGATATGATTTCGATTGTGGCTTATCAATCTTTGGGATCATATAACCCTTGTATTGTACCTTGTCCATTGGAATTCAATGCACTAGGTGACACCGTGCCACTTAGTCCAGTCGAAAAATCATATGTTTCTATCACATCCGCTTCTCCCTCATCGAATGACCAACATCTATTGGCACCTGACAGTTCCTCGATGCAATCATGATTGAGTTCCTTGTCGTCTGCGATTGATCACATTTCCCCCATTTTTCCCTCGAATGAATCTATTCCAGAAATGATTCGCATTGAAAAGTTACCTGGGGATAAAAACCATCATTGGTCTTCTCTTCTTCCCCCTCATGAAGAAATTCGGGTAGATATACTATCTATCTCCCCTCTCGATGCTGATTTTTCATCATCTCACATGCCTTCGACTTCCGATGATTTGGATCCCATAGTTGACATGGTGATTTCTTTGGCAGGGTTATTGAAGCCTGATCTCCTTACTCCTATCACAACCCTCGACATGTGTTACTTCCCGAGTGATTATCTTCCATCCAGTGAAGATCTCCTGGAGGCCATGACCGATTTTTGTCCCTTGACATGGTATCCTTCCAGAGCATTATCCTCTTGGAAGCCATGATCAAGAAGTAGTCACGAGCATAGTTTCTCTTCTCTGTGGCAAGCTCATTAAAAAATGCAACAGAGGCCCTGATCATAGTTCTTTTTGTATGTCAAGCTCATTAAAAAATGAAACAATCACCTCTCTTGAACCTTCTTTTCATCCACCCTTCTCATTTTTTCTCATCTACTAGAGAAATTGGTGACGACCTCAGAGCCGGTGAATGAATTGAAGCTTGGAGGGCATGTATCCAGCCTTTGATGATCTTTCTAGAGTTAAACCACTAGCTCTCAAGCTGGGGGCATACTGAGCTTATTCTTTGTTCTTTCTCGTGCTCGTAAATACATGAGAATACATCTGGGAAAACTTTTATCTCTTTTTCGGACCTGTATGGTTACACAAAAAAGGAACCCCCTGAAGTCTTGTTTAAGGTCTTTTTAGACTCTCTAAACATGAAAAGATTTTCGAGTGATGTTGCTTCCTTTCCCACTTGTTAAAAGGTTTGAAAGGGCATCTTTCGAGTGATAATTTATCTCTTTTTCATCCTCGTGAGACTAACATTACGAAAAAGGAAAACATCGGAGTCATCTTTAAGTTTTTTTCAAACTCTCTAAACATGAAAAGATTGTCGATTGATCTTGTTCTCTTCATGCTTGTTAAAGTATTTGAAGAAAACATCTATTGAGTGATAATTTATCTCTTTTTCAGTCTCATCCGACTACTTTACGAAAAAGGAATTGAGAGAGTTCTCTTTTAAGTGTTTTTACAGACTCTATAATCATGAAAAACCTTCGAGTTTTCTATCTTTGGACTCGTTAAACAAGCATCAATAGACCCATACGGGACCGAACCCTTACTTCTTACAGTTCATTAAACAAAGGAAGAGGAACTTACCCAAGGCAAGTTATATCGGGCATGTGTTACCCTCCTCGAGCTCGTTAGATTAAAAAGAGGTACTCGTCTATCTGGATGGGGGAAAAATTGAAAGAAGCAAGCCAAGTAGTTTTTGAGAACATTACCAGTAACTCTTAGAGTCTCCCTTGAACACAACACTTTGTATTTGCACACATTTTAATCCGCTGAGCCTCTACACTGAACCAATCCTCTGAGTTGTTCTTACTCCTTTGGGTCACTCAACGAAAGTCACAGTATCCATTGCATCATCGTGTTTTGGTCCATGTCATGTTTCTACTATTGTGCCTCAGTTTTCAAGGGAAGTATCTGCCTCGAGAGTCAGCCATCACAAATATCTTGTCTCAATACCTGTGTCATTCCATGTTCATTTGATCTACCAATTAAATCTCTGTGTTTATTTCATGTCATTGATGTGGGATACATCAAGGCCATCCTTCGACGAGTTTATTCTTGTCGACTTGAACACATTATCCAGGAACTAGACTTAGAAACCAATTAGTACTTTGGGACCTGCATGCCTCAATGGCAGGCCTCCTCACGTCTGACAGTGGGTTTACATCTTTGACCTCTGATCGAATGATTCCATGGATGTTCAACTTCATCTCATCCATTCACATTCATTGGAATGTACTAGAGTACCTTGGGAATCATTGACATTAATGGTGATCTCCCTCGCGCTTGTTAACGGTTTACATCAATGACCAGTGATCAAGTGGTTTTTTCCATATTCAACATCAGGACATCTATTCACATGGTTATATTCGTACTACATCGGGATTGGTAAGAAGACCCTGGGTTGAGTCATCACTCTTATATGTACTTTGCCTAGGTTGCGAAGGAGTTTCTTTTGAACAAAGACACCTATATTGTTACATAGATCCACTTTGTATTGTTCATGGCTATGTATTGGAATCTCATAGATCCACTGTGTATTCTTCGTGGCTACGATTACTTCAGGTCATAAGAGTATAGATCCACACTATATCCTAAGTGGCTATAACTTTTATCAATACAATTATGGATCCACAGTGTATTTTATGGCGGCCATATCTTGCAAGTCTTTATCACCCAAGCATAGATATGCTTGCCCTGGGTCTGAAACATGTTTGTTGGATGCTTGTGTGCAGATTTTGTCAGGTTCTCTACGTCTATTCCCTTTCTTGAAAGTCTACAAATAATTTCAATTATCAATTCTCATCTTCTAACTTCATACTTTGGGGGGCAATCTGTTACACATCAAAATTACTCACTTCGATAGTGTCGCAAGTGTCGTCATTACCAGTGTCGCAAGTGTCGCATTTTGGTCGCAAGTGTTGCAAATGTTAGAAGAAGCATACTTCCATAATTCCTATGTCATGCTTATAACGACCTCAGAAGGACATTTGAAACACCTCAAACATTTGATTTGGAAGAAGAGGAATGGTTAACTGGGTTGATGAACCTCTTGCCATTTGAAACAACCACTAAACTTGAGTTTTTAGAGGAGAGCGCTCCTGTATACCTCTCTCAAAAGTGTTGGTGCCCCCCTATAGACTATTTGGGAGCGTTATAACACTTTGTATACCATTTTGGAGGAGCATTGTTGCTGTTAGGAGTGTTGGCACCCCCCTATACATTACTAGGGAGCGTTATAATGCTCTGACTGCCCTTTTGGAGGAGCGCTACCTATTCTGGGCAATAGTTGGTTTGTTGAGAAGAATGAGGGAAAGATCCCTTCAAACTTTGAAGTCAATTGGATTTGAATCCTTAGTCAAGCCATGATCTTAGGGAAGATCCCAAAATAAAGGAGGAAAATCCTCAACTTACCCTAAAGATATCTCAAGTGGTTGGGCCTCTCCAAGCTTATATAAGTAGGCTTTCTTATGGTGAAAGGGGGGACGATTGGAGGCATGAAACCTATGATATCATAGGAAACACATAGTGAAGTGGAAGAGAATAATCAATGAAGTTGTTTTCATTCTTATCATGGGTCTTTTGAGCAAGGGTTAGACAAGGAGGACTCGATGAAGCTGCTGCACTCGCATCTACGGTTGAAGTTTCCTTCATTATTGTTCTCATCAATATAATATGCTTGGCCTATTTCTTTCTAGTTTGTGCTTAATCTCACATGAACTTTTCTCTAATAGATAGGTCTATTTCAAGCAAATCTTAATAGAGTAGGAAGTGGTTGTATCTTTGTTTGTCTATAGGGCTTATCAAGGAGCACAGGATTGGAGCTCAATTCGGACCGTGCAAGGACAAACACCAGTAAAAGGTACTTCTTTACTCCCTCCTCCTCACACATTAGTTTATCTAGATCTAAAAGGAAGTTAGTGACCATGATAAGCATCTTCTGTCTTAAGAGTTAAGAGTCTAGCTCTCAAGAGGAGATCTACCTGTCCGCAGGGAGATTTTCCTTTAACAGACATATACATATACATAATGTTGATGGTCTACAAATTTTGTGTGGCTACCCTTGATAAGAACCAACCCAGATCCATATTAACATTGTATCTATCAAGTATTGAGAGGGATAAAATCTCTTGAGGTGAAAACCTTTAACCTTTCCTCAAGTATTGCACTCTAAAAAAGGTTTGTATCTCGAGAGATTTGATTCCTCTCAGTGATATTACCCCAAGGGGGGAATATATGGGGATAAATGTATATGATATGTCCCTAAGGGAGGGAATATATGGGATTAAACATACAAGTAATGGATAAATGTATATGTAATAGGGTTAGCCTAATGATAAAGGGGTCTCATGTGCAATGTGTGAATATGTATATATAGAGATCATGTATTCATTATTGTAGAAATGAGAATTTTGATGTACGAATGTATTTTGATATTTGGAGGTGGTTCTCCTATTCTTTAAGGAGTTATTGTGTAACTTATCACTCTTATCTATCTTGGAGTTATGCTCCACACTAACATTGATATGCATGGTGTGTACTTTGTTGGAAGATTGGTTTGTTGTCATTGATGTCAACCCTAGTCATGGGTTTTTGACCGCAAGATTGATGAAGGTATTTGGACATGAAGGAAAATGCACATGCAGATACAACACCCATGGATGGATATTATACATCATGTTGTTTTCAGTGGTATGTGGCACATCACGTGGATCCTCATGGTTGAGGAGAAATGAATTTTTGAAGATGACAAGTGAATTGAAGAAGGAAGTACATGTGGGCCTTGAAGATAATTAAAGAAAAGAATTACAAAATAAGAAAGTGTCAGGTCGAACCTAATGTTAAAAGGAAGTGACATAAATGGTATAAATAAACATCATTATACATTCATTTGATACAAATCGAATTTTAGAGGAAATAAGAAGTAAAGAAGGTCGGATTTCAAGGGAGGATGAAGTCTTTTGGTGATGTGTTTTAAGGTATGTTATTTTAAGGTCATCTTACCATTTTTTCTATAACTTTTTTTCTAGAACGATTCATATGGTGAAATCACTATGGTATTGAGAATACATTTCAAGTTACCTCTGGTAAAAAGTTAAGCTCTTGATTCACTATAATTATCGAGATATACTCTGTGGAAGATAGGGTTTGTGACCAGTCTTGAAGCTAGTCAATAAACAGGTGTTCCAGGTAAAACAATTATAACTTCTTCATAGAGAATCCAAAATGACATGGGACACATTTCATTGGAAAGAGTACAGACTGTAGTGTTGTGTGTGCGAGTTTTAGAATCGGATTTTAAATAGACCATAATTGAATAAAGTCTACCATTCTTTCTATAACTTCTTTTTGGGGAGGATTCAAGGAGTGAAACTTGTGAGGTCAGTTCTCTTGATTTAATTGTGAAGGAGTAGGTCATGTTTAATTTGAATTTCCTCATCCAAGGATTGAAATAAATTACACTTAAGAAGAAAATTCCAATGAGGAAGAAGAAAATCATGAAGAAAAAATTATTCAACAAGAAGATGAGAATCTTAAAAAATTGAAGAATGTTGAGATTGAAAATAGCAAGCTCAAAGACATGCTTAGAAACACAAACATAATACTAAAAGGTAAATTTAGTAGTTGTGAAGAAGAGAATTACAAGATTGAAAAGACCATTAATATCTAGAAGGAACAATTAGAAGATTATGAGAAATTGAAAGAAGAATTGGATCACACAAAAGGGGAGCTATTATTGACAACAAAAAAGTTTAAGAAGTTCAAAAAAAGAACTAAAAAATTAGATGAGATCCTTAGCAGTCAAAGATCTCCAAACGACAAGACAGGACTAGAATACAATGATAGTTTGAAGACAACAAAACAAAAGAAGGAAGTTGAAAATGATGAAACCAACACTCCAGAACAAGTTGAACAACAAGATAGAAAACTAGAACTCAGAAGGAATGAGACATCAAGAAGATCCTCTCCCATCAGATATGAAAGAAATCATTATGAAGGAAACTACAAAAGAATAGATCGTGAACCCAGATGGACCACACCACAAAGAAGATCACTTATGCCCAGGTATCAAAATTTCTTTCTTGGACATTGTTATACTTGTGGAAATTTTGGACACAA
>ML782298.1:639458-683159 GCA_009831015.1 Picea engelmannii
GAATCAATGAAAGGAATAACTATGCAAGCTACATGAATGGTGAAAATAGTAGATATGAAAATGTTCATAGACCTTTCAACAGAAATTATAATCCATTTGACCCATTAATGGATCAAAATATTGTATGTTACAAGTGCAATGACCTTGGTCACAAAGCACAAGATTGCAAAGAGATGAAGGAAGATAATCATATGCCAAATGTCTGCATACAAACTACACCACGGAAAATGAAAGAAATTTCACACAATGAAAATTGTCGAATAACATTAGTCACTAAATAATGCAAAGAAGAAGATGAATGGTTCATAGACATTGGGTGCTCATCTCATATGACCGAAGATAAAAAAAAAATTCTCAACTTGAAGAAAAAGGGTGGAAATGTTGCATTTGGAGATGACTCATCTACCAAAATACTTGGAAAAGGAACTGTAAATCTTGGAAGTGAAAATGTAAAAGCAGGAAAAGTCCTATTGGTTGAATATTTGAAGCATAATATCCTCAGTGTCAGCAAAATATGTGATCAAGGATACACTCTTACGTTTGACTCCCAAAAATGTAAAATCAGAGAAAATAACTCAGGAAGATTGGGTGAAATTGCAACAACAAGACCGGACAACATATACATCCTAGACATGAAGAAGAGAGAGAAGACATAAGACACACAAAAGGATTCCAAGGAAGAAAAAGTCCCAAAGACCAAAAATAAGGATGAAGTATTATTGAGTGCCACATGTTTAGGGGGAGCAACCCCAAAGAAGAAGGTTACCTTTTTCCATTAAAATCAGGGGGATAAGACATACCATTTGCCATTGATGTCAAAGGGGGAGAGAAATTGGGATCATGATGATAGGGGGAGCATGAGTGTTTCCATCAATGACAAAGGGGGAGATTGTTGGAAGATTGGTTGTTGTCATTGATGTAAACCCTAGTCATGGGTTTTGGACCGCAAGATTGATGAAGGTATTTGGACATGAAGAAAAATGCACATGCAGATACAAAACCCATGGATGGATAGTATACATCATGTTGTTTCTGGTGGTATGTGGAATTTCACGTGGATCCTCATGGTTGAGGAGAAATGAATTTTTGAAGATGACAAGTGAATTGAAGAAGGAAGTACATGTAGGCCGTAAAGATAATTAAAGAAAAGAATTACAAAATAAGAAAGTGTTAGGTCAGCCCTAATGTTAAAAGGATGTGACATAAATGGTATAAATAAACATCATTATACATTCATTTGATACAATTCAAATTTCAGAGGTAATAAGAAGAAAAGAAGGTCGGATTTCAAGGGAGGATGAAGTCGTTTGGTGATGTGTTCTAAGGTATGTTATTTTCAGGTCATCTTACCATTGTTTCTATAACTTTTTTTCTAGAATGCTTCATATGGTGAAATCGCTATGGTATTAAGAATACATATCAATGTACCTATGGTAAAAATTTCATCTCTTGATTCACTATAATTATGGAGATACACTCTCTAGAAGATAGGGTTTGTGACCAGTCCTGAAGCTAGTCAATAAACATGTGTTCCGGGTAAAATAGTCATAACTTATTCATCGAGAATCCAAATGAAGTGGGATGAATTTCATTGGAAAGGGTATGGATTTTAGTTTCTTGTGTGTGAGTTATAGAATCAGATGTTAATTATTGAGCGTGAGGCATTTTGTGCAAGTTCACTCTCTTGAATAGACCACAACTAAATAAAGTCCACCATTCTTTCTATAACCTCTTTTTGGGGAGGATTCAAGGAGTGAAAATTGGAGGTGTTTTAGAGAATACATTGAGTAATATTATCTATAGAATCAGAATACTCCAAGAATTGAAGAATTGCAAAAATTGAAGAAGTCTCAGGAAGCATTATCAGGTTCTATGTGATGATTGGTTGATGGTGATGATTTAATGTAAAGTTTTATTATCTCTCATATATTATTGGGTGGAAGGAAGGGGCAAGGATGGAGAGTTCAAATCTCTCTTGATATTGGAGGATTGTATCTTCCTCTTGGAGGTTTATCCGTCCCTTTACATTTGGAAGCTGTAGCTACCTTTGGAAGTCCTTACTTCCCTTGAACAATAATTATTGATTATTTCTCATATATTGTGCATGGTGTATTGTGGTGTATTGGTGTAACTCTTATACTATTATGCATTGCTCATTGGATATAGTTGAATGATTTACGTATAAGTTGAAAAAGGTTTTAAATTGTACTTGATACTGATTCACCCCCCTCTCAGTATCAACATACTTTTGATTTATTGTGATATCTTAAGGAATTGGTTCATAGCATGCACGTTTAAGACCATATATGCCCCTCCTTAGGGTCATATATTATACATTTAACCCCATATATAACCCTTTTGAGGTAATATCACTCAAAAATAAAAAAATCTTAGGTTAATATAAGTGTAGACTGGTAATTATTTTACTTCTCAAAACTTCATATATTATTCATACTATTGTCATAATAATTTCAATTTCATTGGTTGGAATTTTCCTTCATTTTCATTTTTTAAAGATAATTTTAGCATAAAAACACTCAATTGAATATGTTACGTTAAATTGAAGTTTTTGAAAAGGAACACCTATAAATGTGTTGAAAAGTGATTTGATTTCAATATTTTTTGTTAGAGCGACATTACACTTTATCAAGTGAAGTTTTTTCTTATATTTTTATTACAATTGAAGTAAACACATGCTGCTTAAGGAGTACTACTCTTCTCAAGCAAAGTAGTGTTCTTATAATTTTAATTATATTTAAACTAAATAAACATACATTGTTAAGAAATTGTGATGTCCTTAAACTTTTTTGTTATTTTCTATTGATTTATTATTTAGTTTTTTATTAAAAATAAATTATTGAATAATGAGATATTTTATATTTTAATATAATAGAGATATTGTTACATGGATAATTCTTATATATTGGGATAAAAAATATTATACTACAGATATAAAATTGCTATATAAAATTTAGATAAAGTAATGTTTTATAATTACACAAAATAAAAGTACTACAAATATGATATTTATTTCCACACTTTTCATTTCTACTCTTTTCATTTGTTCCTAAATCCATATGAATGATAATCAGATTACATTTTAAGGACTTTATTTTCATAATATTTAATAAATATTGAATTAAAATGGATAAATGTTGATGGTACATTTTTCTTTGTTATTCTCTCCTATATCTAATTTATTATTAAAAATAAATTAGTAAATATTTAGTTGTTTATTTGAAAATTTAGAGTTATTTTTTTTCTATGTCTTCTTATAAATTATTAATCTTGATTTCATATTTTAATGTCATTCAAGTTAATGATTGAGGTAGGTTTTTTTTGGTTGGAGATCTAAGGTTTAGGCATTATAGGGTGCTATGTGTGCATTTCTTGTTCTTAGGTGTTTGCATATGGAGGATCCACTTTAAGTGGTGGATTACTCTTACGATCTCTTGACAGAAGATGAGATCTTCTATTTCTCGAGTATTAACCCCAACGAAGACTCGCACCACAATTGTGCTAGCTTAAGTAAGGTTATAGAGGGCCCCAAGTCCAGGGAACATGCCTCCTATATGGATTTGGTCATTCCTACCTGTCAGTCTACTCCTTCGGTTCATCTATGTTAGATCGAGGGCTCTTCCTTGGAGAGTCTTCGTAAGGAGGTTTTCCATGAGGTTTTGGGTAATGTTTCATCACATTTGATCTCATAGAACATTGATCTTGCAATCACAGGGAACCCTAGTTCAATTACTAGTGAATCGTGTGATAAATTTCGAGTTGGGGGTTAAGGATACATAAGGAGTAGACTTGTTGTGGGAGATCTACAAGTGAATAAGTAGGTTGTTTTTATGTGAATAGTGGGGTGGAAAGGATGGAGGAAGGTTTTCTTTCATGGTCATGATATTTCACTTGTAGTGGGTAAATATTTGCAAGTCTCCCAAATCTCAAACTTGGATGGGAATTCTATCATGGGAAAATTTGGGGGGGGGGAAGGAAATAATTTTTCTTTGTGGTTTATCTAAGTGGATGGAGATAGATTGAGTTTAACTTCTAGGTTATGTCCCCATTTTCCATTTACTATCAAGGTGATGGATCAGGTTTTTATTCCATACTAAGGAGGATATTCTCAAAATCCTCTCTCCATGCCTGTTTCGACATAGGAAGGTTATCTACAACAAACCATAGCACCCATTGTTTGATTATAGTTTCGAGGCTTTGAAAAGCCTTCCCATTTGGATAAAGCTACTGAACCTACCTCTAAGGTTCTTGTTTAACAATGGACTCAAGGCCATTGGTGATTGGTTGGCAATTTCATTGTTGTAGATGTCAATTTCAAGTCCCTTCCAATCGATCGATGGCTTAGATATTAGTAGAGTTGGACGCAAGTGAGGGTTTATTGGAGTCTACAAATATTATTTTCGTCTCACGTTATTAATCACAAGTGCTCGACTATACCAATTTCACATTTCTCTATGTGAGGAGTCACCTTCTGGGACATGTAGTGGGTGATTGTAACAAAATGTTCATAAAGAAATTCCATGGGGATCTTTGGGAATATTCAAAAGTGTCAACTCCATCCTCTCCTTGCAGTGATACAAAAGACATTTCATATTCTTCCCTTACTAACTGATAGGGTTAAGGTCATGGTTCTTCTCCCAGCCCTTCACATACTCTTCATAAGGAAGTTGGAATTTTTGTGAGTGATTTGACAGTTCCATTAAGCAGGGTTGGTTTTGGGCCAGGGTTACATAGTATATCAAAGGACATATTGGACAAAGTTCTTGATCTATCTGATTTTGAATGGACTAACATCAAGGAAATGTGGTCAGATATTAAATCTACTTGGCCTAATTTTGGTAAGTTAAATTCCTCTACCTCCGTATATAAGGTTTTGTCTTCCTCTCATTTGTTAATGCACTCATTGTATGAGCTTCCAGGCTATTAGGTATTTCCTTCCTCTAGGGGGGATTGGTCCAAAATTCCATGGAATCTAGGAACCTGAAGGATTCGGCTGTTGACCTTGCCAATGATTCTAAACCAAACTCTACTCAGTCTATGGATTCTTGTCGAGAGGGTTCTTATAGATCTTTGTCAACCACATGGGGTTATTACCCATATCTTTTTCATCCTCAAACTTTGATTCAAGGTCATACTCTTTCATGGGTTTTTGTTTTTGTCACTACTAAATATCCTTGGCCTTCCAAAGGCCATAATTTTGTGTTAAGAAACGTCAAGGAAAAATAATTTTGTGAACTGACTTGGGGCTGTGAACAACTTATCTCAAGGGTACTTAGAGAAAGTGCAACCCCTTTTTTGTCTTCTCCATGAAAATAATGTTAGTGAATATGAGGGGTCTTGGGGGTAGATCCAAAAAAAATCCCCTTTAGTGGTTCAAAGTTCAAGAAAATCCTGATATTATTTTCATCCAGGAGCCAATTGGGGGGTGTGAACCTATTATTTTTGGACTCAACAAAATCCTTCCAACTTGGATTTCCCTTAGCTTGGATTTGTCTATATTTTTTGGTAGTATCATCATGGGGTTCTCTCCTTTTGTAACCCTTATTAATTATTTCTCTGTGAAATCAAGTCTATGTTTGGAGGTCATCAACAAAGAACTGGATCAGGATCAACATTTTTTTTTATGCAATGTTTATAGGCCTAATGTAGAGAAGGAAAAGTTTTGGAACTATCTTTTGGATCTCAAAGGTCTTTGATCATAGGATATAATTTTAGGAGGACTCGATTTAAATGTTTATATTAGTTGAGAGGAGATATTGGGGAAATCCACTCATGAATATCCCTTGTCTCATTTATTTCTCAAGAAATTGGAACTCTCAAGTTTGTAGAACATGGAACCAATTGTTATAGGTCCGGCCTAGAGTAATAATAGGGCTTATAGTGGTGGTGTAAAAAATAAACTAGAGAGATTCCTGGTAAATCACAACTATCTTCAAAACCTTGGGATTTATAGGTCTTGTGTAGGAAAAACGAAGTGCTCGGACCATTTCCCCATCTTCTCGGAGGTGGATGGAACGAGGCGACACCCACAAACCCAAATTAAATACAATACTTCCTAGTATGAGATTGAGGAATTCCATTCCTTGATTAAACAAAAATGGATTTAGTATCAACCCAATGTTGTTGTCTCAATCTCTCATTAATTTGTTAATTCTTTAAGGACACTTAAGGATAGTGTGCTTCGTTCGGTAGTTGATCAGACAAAGGAGAAGGAAGTGACTCTCCTTGGAATAAAGGATGAGATTAATTATATTTATGAAATTTATCACTTGAACATAGTTGGCTTAATGGATTTGGATAGATCTTGAAAGTTGGAAGTATCAAGACAAAATATTTTATTGAACGTAGGTGGCTTAATGGATTTGGATAGATCTTGACAGTTGGAAGTGTCAAGACAAAATATTTTATTGGAATGAGAGAAAGGGTGGAGGCTCAAGACTCGCTCTTTGGTTGACACCAAAAGATATGAATACCAATTTATTTCAATGATATGCTAACTATAAAAAGAATTACAATTACATTTGGGAACTATGTGATGTAGAGTGTGTTGGGTTTTGTCGATCCATTCTTACGCTCATCCTGTCCTTCTTAACACTGGGGATTTTTAGACCAAGGGTTCATCCAAAGTTCTCTAACAAAATCTCCAAATCATCGTCATATCAATCCTTGGCAAAGGCCGAGGAAGGTCTCACCTGTGATGCAAAGAGGATCATAGAGACCATCAATTATTGTGATAGGGATGAAGGTTAAACACACAAAGAGTCACTATGATTGGCATCCATGCAGCTCATGTATGATAAAATATTAAGACTAAGAATTGAAAGAATACACACACATATTCAACTCATTGATAACAAACACATAATGGATTAGAATTGTCATATCTTTCTTACTTAAATCATTCCATCACATCATAGATATAAATCGTGTAAGACAGATATGTATCATATCCCCAGAACTTCATATTGTTGCTATATAAGACCTATGAATTACAACATGTTGTTAAATGCACCCTTTCTCAAAACCCAGACATGTAATAGACAAAAAATTACATTCAAATCAATACAACATTACAATAGGCTCAGAGTGAGCTCAATACTGAAGACTCAATGAACCTTGTTTTCTCAATGTCTAGCTAGCTCTCTAAGATAACTCTATTTCTTATGTTAGATCTTCCTTTTATAGATTTATCTATTAGGGACCATTGTATCTTTGTGCTCTACTCCAATCATTTGTCTGATAAAATTTCCTCTCACTCTTTTGGTTCTTGCCATCCATCCACATAGAGTTCTTGAATCAAGGGAAATATTAACTTCTTGGCTAGCTGATTCTCTGGCCATCCCACGCCTTTGTATGTTGTTGGAAGTAATCATTCGAGGAGATTTATTGATGATTCCTTTCTTCATTCTGACGGGTATCTTCTTTATTTTTCGGCACAAATGACAAAACTTAGACTAACGCATACTTGGTATTGTTTAATCGTGGTGCACAATTGAGAAAACTTGGTCGAGTGCGCACTCTATGCCATTCCTTGCACATTTATTTAGGTGGGAAAAAAATTATGGGATGAGAGCGCAAAACTTATTTTGTGTGTGAACGCAAAACTAAACCCAAATGTTTGGGTGCCAATAGCCCCCCACTACTATTATATGGCTTGTCCTCAAGGAAACTGTTGAAGTTCTGAAGGTGAATGATTGGAGTAAGAGCAAATCATTGCTCAAAAAAATAAGATTTGTTGATGGCAAGACTTGGGTAAGAGAAAATCATCAATGCAAGTTGTATTTGCAACTCAACTTAGGACAGTGAATGACTGATGTAGGACATATGATGAAATATGGATTTGGAGTGCATGAATCCATATGCTCCTTGAAGAACCTTCACAGGTGTTTGTGGAGGGGAATAAGGGATTTTCTTAAGTCCCACCACCAAACATCGAGACTTGAAGATAATTAAGGCATCATCTAGAGAGATTAGTGTTCATTGTCTCTCTTTTAATTGTAGGATGGATGAGTTGCGCTAGTAGCCTTGGCCATTCTACTAGAAGAGGGATGTGGATCTATGGCAATAGGTGAGAGAAGGGGACCTGAAAAAGGGTGTGTAAATGTGCACAAACCTCAGAGTTGCGGGTGTAGGAGGTGGATCTATGACGAAAGAGGAGGCCCATTCATAAAACATGGGATGATGCATGTTATGGGTTGGATGTAGGGTCCCTCTCTATCAACAAAGGGGATGAATCATGGAGACACTTACTAGTGGGGAATCGGGTAATTTAGTAGAGTAGAGTTTCTACCTAACAATTGTTGATACAATGTTAATATTTGGAAGAATCGTAGTGTGGTAATTGAAGGGGTATTTTAGGTTCAGAAGCACACCTCCCAAGAGGTCTACACAATTTGGCCATGATACAATAGAAGAATCAACAGAACATGAATTGATATCAATGAATGATGGGATGTAGAAATTGGGGGTGACGAGAAACATAGATTGGGAATGAGATGTGCATAATTTCTTGAAGGAATTCATGGGATATCAAGTAATTATATTGTGGATACAGTGGAGGAAAGGGGGTGAACATGAAAATTTCGGTGTGGGTGATGGAGTAAATACTACTTAGAATATAGGGGTGAAATGGTGCAACTAGAGAGATCCCAATGCCGATTTTTCATCTTGAGGATATTTCTTATTGAATGAGGTTTCATAAGAGACTGAACGTACACATATTGTTTTGGAATATGTTGGAAGTATATTTCCTTTCCCTTTCGATGAGTGTATCCTCTAAGAAATATGTCCAAGACTCTTTTCAATTTGTCGTCAGAGCCTAAAGATTGTACTTTTGTTATAGGGTCGACCATGCTTACATATTCAGGCAATGTAGAAATACTTTCTCTTGATCCTTTCCACATGTGTGAATGAATTTGAATGATGGTTGGTGAGTAGGCTTAGAACGTCGAACTTCCCACTAAGTGGTGAAATTGATGGTTGCAATGAATATGGAATTGGGTCAATCACCGTCCTATTAATGGACTAGCTAATGCTCTATTATCGACTATGCATGGAAATTCCTAGCATATTGATCATTATGATCATCAACAAATCCATTTCTTGGGTTTTTTCATCCCATGCTTGCGCATGTCCCATCCTTCTTATCGTTGCAGAGTTTTAGACCCAAGGTTCTTCTAGAGCTGTCCAACAGAAACCCCAAATCACTAGCATATTAATCCTCATCCAAGGCCAAGGAAGGTCTCACTTGAGATGCAAAGAGGATCATAAATACCATAAGGTCTTCTGACAATGATGAAGGCTAAACACACATAAATTCACTAGGATTGGCATCCATCCAACACACGTTTGATAAACTATTAGGACTAAGAATTAAAACAATACACATACATATTCAACTCATACATAACAGACACAGAATGGATCATAAATGTCATCTCTTTATTATTGGAAGCATTCCATCACATCATAGATATAAATCATGTAGGAAAGATACATATGACAACCATATCACTTCTTGTTGTTGCTATATAAGACCTCCAAATTACAACATGTTTCGCAACATGATGCTACTCAAAACTCAAACATATAATAAGCAAAACATTATATTCAAAGAATGAAAACATTACAACATGGTCAGAGTGAGCTCAATATTGAAGACTCAATGAAACTCTTGTTCTTAATGTCCAACTAGTCTCAACTACTGGCTCATTAATATAACGCTATTTCTAATGTTAGAGTTTCCATTTATAGGTTTCTATGCTAGGGAGCGTTATCTCTTTCTTCTCTCCTCCACTCATTTGTATGATAAAACTTCCTCCCATGCTTATGGTGCCTACCATCACTCCACGTAGACTTCCAACATCAAGGGAAATCTTAACTTCCTATCCAACTCATTCTTTGGCCGTCCCAAGTCTTTCTATGTTGTTGGTAGTAATAATTCAGGGGGATTCCCTAATGATTCATTTTTTAGTTTCGAAGGGCATCATCTTGTTTTCTGGCACAATTGACAAAAATTGAATTGACATGTACTTGTTAGTCTTTAAGCTTGGAAAGGAATTGAAAAAACTCAGTCCCGTGCACACTCTATGTCATTCCTCATGCATTTAATTAGGCACACAAAAAATTATGGAATAAGTGTGCACAACTACATTTGTGCACACACATAAAATTGAACCCAAAAATTTGGGTGCCAAAAGAGGGAAGCAAGTTTATAGGTTTCTTGCACTTGGCTTCTTTGGGAGTTAAGAATTTTTATTCTCTTTTTCAGAAACCAACTCACTTCAATATGGATTTGGCTATGAGACTTCTCTGGTACTTCCCTAGTTTGGTAGATGATGAGGAAAATCAAAGATTTTACAGTAAGATTTTGAAGGAGGATATTCAAGTAGTTATTGGATCCTTCCCAAAGGATAAGGGCCTTGGTCTGGATGGATGGATGGCTCAATTTTTCAAATATTGTTTGATATCATTGGAGATGATGTGTTGTGTGTCATGGAAGAGATCAAAACCACTAGTAAGGTTTTAGGAAGAATAAACTCTACGTTTATTTATTTAATTCCAAAATTGGAATGACTGACATCTTTTGATGACTTTCATCCAATTACATTGTGAAATTGTTTGTATAAGATTATGGCAAAGTTTATTAATATGCATTTGAAGCATGTCTTGTCAAAATTCATCTTGCCTTAACAATTTGGATTTCTAAAAGGGCACCTCATCCATGAGGCCATTGGATCGACTCAATAGGGCCTTCATACCATAAAGACTAAGAAGAAACTAGTATCTTTTATAAAAATTGATCTGCCAAATGCGTATGATTAGGTTTATTTTCTGAACCTTTGTCTGCTTCTTTTACAAGTTGGATTTGATTTATCTATGGTTAATTGGGTTATGTCATGTGTGTATTTTCTATACTTTGTTGTTCTCATCAATGGTGAAGGTTCCTTTTATTCACGTCTATTCATTGAATTCATTAGGGATGCCATTTTTTGAGGTAAGTAGATTACATCAGTTTCAAGGCATTTGTATGGGGTGCACTGAAGAATTAACTCACCTTCTCTTCCTGGATGACATTCTATTATTTTTCCACTGTGTCGAAGTTGAGGGAAGGGTTCTTAAAGAAATCCTGGACCTGTTTTGTGGGGTTACAAGTATGGAAATCAATGTATGAAAATATTTGATATATTTCCCTAAATGTGAGGTGGCCACTTGACAGACATTGGCTAATGTTTTATATTTTCTAGCTTATGATATTAAGGATGCTTTTAAATAACTTGGGTATAGACTCAAATCAAACAATTATGGTGTGGAGGACTAGAGCTAGTTGCTATTAAGAATAGAAAAGATAATTTCTCTTTTGCGTAATTGATGGATTTATAGGGGAGAGAAACTTACACTTAAAAGCTCTATCATACATGCCATCTCGGTGTATTGGCACCTCTTGGAAAATATTCTGAAAGGGATTCTGGTGCACATCAAGAAGTTATGCTTTAACTATCTTTGGAAAGGAAAATATGAGTATCTGGGTTCACACTTAGTCAATTGGAAGACACTATCTTGACCAAAATTGATTTTAGGATGGTGTCTAAAGGATGTTGTATTGTTTTGCAAAGCCTTGGAAGAAAAATCACTTTGGGTTTTTTTAATGCAGGAAAGTATATGGAGGTGCATTCTATATTTCGAGTTTATATTTCTAGAGTCTATTATACACTAGATTAGATGTGCATGTAAAGAAGATCCTTCTGCCTCTACTCAGTGGAGGTATTTGTCATCTTCGTTTCCAATTATTGGACACTTTTTAGTATGGAAGGTGCGGTCGGGTCAACTAGTTCAAGTTGGTTGAGATGTGATCATTGGATGAAATAGGAACATCTTCCTCATGGAATATTTAGTCATATTATTTCAAGGAAATAATCTGTGTATACTCTGTCGATTTTCGGACAAGGAGACCATTGTGTTTTAGTATCAGGTATGAAAATTAGTGAATGGATTGAAATTCAAGGCATCCTAGCATAAACATTGACATCTATATGTTTAGGATTTTTTAAGAACACATGTTAAAATTACAGATCACGATGATGAGTTCGTATGGGTTTACAATTTGTTGGGGGAAGGGTGGCAGTACATGACAAAGTTCGGATACCAAGTCATGATTCATGAGGAATATTTTATTGAAAGGTGTTGGTTTACTGAATTGTGGAAGAGAAAGGGTCCACCTAAATGCATTTTATTATTTTGGATTGTTCTTCTTGGCAGAGTTCTTACACTTGAAAATAGAAAGAAATGAAATGGAACAGGCTTCTCTCAAACGAGGAAGCACCTGGAGGCCATCAAAGAAAAGAAACGTTTCACTTTATTATATCAATGAGGAGTACAATATATAGGATGATACTCAGTTTAGATGGTTGGAACCAACCTCAACTAAATCCTAAATAAACAACGCAACAGATCTTTGGTATTTCTAAGTATCCCCTTTAATGGAGAAATGAATTGTCTACAATAAAAATTCCTAACATAAGTAACATGCCCGTTGGTCATAGTCTCAGCTAGGCTTACAACTTGAATCTAACAATTTCATTTTGACCTTTCTTGTTGTCAGATAGTGATGGAGATGGAGCTTATTCCTTGGATTGATTCTCCAAATATGTTTCATCTTGACTATGTTATGATTCAGTGTCCTCTTGGCTTTTTTATTCTTCATTTTGGAACTTGGTGGCTGACTATTGTTCTTTTTCCTCAACACTTCTACAGGTTCTTGAAAGCATTTTTCTTTAATTCTTGAAAATTCTTCCAACTTCTCATAAGTGGGTTGCTTCCCTTTCTAGATACAATTATCAATGTCTTGTTCAATGGAGTGTTGCAACATCAATTCATAATAATACTTGATTTTTTCTAGGTTCCACACCATAGACATTGACTCAATATTTCCTTCATCAATATCTTCATTTTCTTCCATGTTTTCTTCATAATAATTCACTATTGAAAATGAATTGTTGTCTTGTAAACTTGTACACTCAAAAACATTGTTACAATCATATGAAAAATCATAGGAAGAACCATACTGGTTCTTTTCAATTTTCTCTTCTAAGAGAGCTTTCCTTTCTTCGTCTTTCTTCCTTTCCTTTGATGTCACATAATAATCTTCATTTTTAGCTTCAACTTCTATCACAACTAGTTGTTTCATGTCTTCAACATCTTTACCATGATCTATCAGATTGTCTTTCACTTGGTTTGTGTATGAAAATGAGATTTTCTTCTCACCAAACAATATCTCATCAATAAGATGTTTCTCATGAAACAAAATTGACCACTCTTTGTGAGATGAATAATTTGCATCAAATTCTACTAAATTTACCAAATATTCACACAGGGGTTCATCAATAGTTACACATTCATCTCCATCATCAATCCCATTCAAGGAGAATAGTGTGGCCATTCTAATTTCTAATCTCATGTAAATTTCACTATATAGAAAAATGGAATCGTTGGTAAATAAAAAAATGAATTGCAAAGAGTAAAGACAACAATAATCATAGATAATTGGAGGGAACCCTAGTGCTCTGCAATGCTTCCCATGCACACCTACCACATGACCAGAACTATCTTCCATGATACCTTACATATGATACGATATGTAACAGGAAGACCCTGAGTCTGATCAGTCAAAATGAGTCTGGTGGAGGGGGGCAAACCCTCCTCGTACAACAACGTAACCTCCAATGATAGGGTGGGAACAAGAGCGAAGCATCCCTCCTTCGAGCTGCCACCACAACTACGAGACCAACTCCTAGCCAGAGAACAAGGGCTACAGAAAGAGATGGATGTGGAAGCAGGAACGTCCCTTCTAAAAGCACCTCGTGGATGGGATCCAGGAAAATGCATCCCGCAATCTGACAAACCCCCAAGATATCTTATCAACTCAACAAGAGTGGGTGAACACACTCAATTCATGCAAGAGAATGCCCTCATAGGCAAGTTCCTAGGATTATGGCCATCTTAAGGTGACCTAACTCGCTGGATCAAACATTGGTGGAACACTGAAGGAGATTACGAGGTTCAACTAAGCTCCAAAGGTTTTTTCAAAATCATCTTGTACAACCTGGAAGATAAGGATAGGATCTTTAAAAATGGTCCATACTTCTATAACTCGGTTGGGATTTTTCTACGCTTCTGGATGGATAGATTCAACCCGAACAAGGGATATTTTACAATGGCTCCATTCTAGATATGACTTTACTGTTTGCCCCAGGAGTTCTGGTTGGAGGAAATCCTCATGGGAATAGGAAACACAGTGGGCCACTATGTCAAAGCATGAGAGTCCACAAGGCAAAGAAAATACACTTCATATGCCTAAATCTGTGTATACATGGACATATCCAAATCTCTTCCCAGATCTGTCACTCTGGAATATCAAGACGAGGAATGGAAACAAACACTGGATTATGAACACATTCCTTTCTGCTGCAGCAAGTTTCACGAACATGGTCACCTCTTTAGGGACTGTCCATTGAATATCCAAGCAACCAAAGCCAGTGAGGCCAAGGATAAATATGGATTCACCATGGTCACAGGCATAAGGAAAAACCCTCCAAAGAAAAAGCATCCAGATCCCAGCCCCAAAGTTCCGACCAAAAACTCCTATGAGACCCTGAACCAACTACTGGGATATGAAGAAATCCAAGATCCGCACAAATCAAAACAATAGGTGAAAGGGAAGAACGAAGCTACACCTTCATTGGTACAAAATACCAAGGCCAACCCAGAAGAGAGCGGTTCCATGGATAAAGACACCCACATGCAGTTGGATGCCCATGACCTAGTAGGCATAGATCTTGAAAAATTGGAAGAAGATCTCAATCAAAAAGATCTAAAAGCACTCCCCAAAGAGCAGCTCCGCAAAGTCCATAAATTTTTTCTTGACTCCACTATAGTATCCACAACCAGGGTGGGTATAGCCACAGAGCCAAGCTCAAATTCAAAGAAGATACCACAAGAAAAAAAAAGAGAGGACAGAAGTCAACCCAACAACTTATCAAGGAGGCAGGAAACCTCATAATCAATTATGGGCAGATCCAAAAACTCTCAAAGGGATACCTCCACCCAACCCAACAACCATTATGAGGAAGATCATCACCTGGAACATTAGGGGAATTAACGATAGATCCAAACAAAGGATCCTACGAGACTCGATCTGAGTAGAAAATCCAGACATCTTGCTGCTACAGGAGACAAAATGTGTTGGAAGGGACCATATTCGAGAGAAGCTAGCAAGGGTGTGAATCCATACACACCGACTCCACAGGAGCATTAGGAGGACTAGCCATCTTATGGAATCCCAACACTATCACCCTAAGAAAACCTTTATCTACCATTTGTATGCTCACAACCCATTTCACGATCACAAGGTCATCTCAGGAAGGTGACATCACAAACATTTATGGACCTCAAAGTCAGTAGGACAAGGTCAGTCTCACGAAGTGAATAGCTCATATCAAAACCCTGTTGAGTACACCCAATTGGATCCTAGGTGGTGACTTCAACATGATCCTGATGCTAGCAGAGAAAAAAGGTGGAACTAAGCGACTGGAGCCAGACAACAGTAAGTTCAAAAGCCTGATCGATTCACTAAATCTAGTAGACATAGAAAATAGCAATTGAACCTTCACCTGGTCAAACCGTATATTGGGGCACCAATAGGGGGCTTGTCATTTGTATCACTTCCTTGTATTGGAAGAACTACTAGAAAGGGATCCAAACATGGAGAGTCTCATTCTCCCAAGGGCAGGATCAGACCATTGGTCGGTCCCCTTCTGCCTGGAAATAGGGACCGCACCTCAACACAAACCCTTTCGATTTGAGAAATTTTGGCTATCACACCCAAACTTTCATCATCTCACAAAGTCCTGGTGGGCCCAAGAAGAAATAGACCATGGTACCTGCATGTACAAATTCCAGCAGCATCTCAAAAATTTCAAAACCTCACTGAAGCTCTGGAACAAGTAAACTTTTGGAAATATATTTCAAAGCATGTAGGCTATTGAAAACAGGTTAGTAGAGCTGCAGGAAATCTTCATTTCAGGGACCAGAACAACAAACCTAATGAAGGAGGAAGCAGATCTCCAGGCAAATATAAAGGAAAGGAAAAAACAAGAGGGAATTCTGTGGAGATAGAAATCCTGAGTCCAGTGGCTCAAAGAGGGCGAGAGGAACACAAAATTCTTCCTGAGAGACATGGTGCACCACCGCTACATCAATAGAATAAAGCATCTAGAAAATGACCAAGGAAACCCAATCATGGAACACACACAAATAGTTGAAGAGTTAAACACCTACTACAAAGATCTCCTAACGGAAACCAACAGGGATAGAATGACATCAATTCAAATGGTATCTGGGTATATACCCTCCCTTGTGACTCCAGAATAGAGTGAGGCACTAATGAGACCCATTACTTAAGAAGAAGTGGATCAGGCAGTTAAAGGAATGCATTCAGGCAAGGCACCTGGCCCAGATGGTTTCACCACTGACTTCTTCCACCATTGCTGGGATCTAATCAAGGAAGAGGTCAAGCAGGTCATGGAGGAATCTCGAACCTCAAGCTGAGTCTTATCATCCCTCAATGCAAATTTCCTCACTCTAATTCTGAAGGAGAAAAGGGTGACTCATCCCAAGCAATACAAACCAATTGCACTCTACAATTTCATATACAAAATCATTACAAAGGTGATTTCTACTCGTCTCAAGACAATCTTTCCCTTCATCATATCCAAGGAACAAGCAGGCTATGTAGAAGGATGACAAATCATGGACAACATCATTCTATCTCATGAGGTAATCCACTCTCTCAAGATGACTAAAACCATAGGTATTCTTATTAAAATCGATCTTTCAAAATATTTTGATAGAGTTAGCTAGCAGTACCTTCTCTATATTCTAGAATCCTTTGGATTTGACCATCACTGGGTAAACTAGATCATGGAACTAACCTCGTCAGCCTTCTTCTCTATCCTGGTAAATGGGGTACCCTTCCAACCCTTCACTCCTTCCAGGGGAATAGTACAAGGATACCCTCTTTCTCCCTTCCTCTTCATTCTCATGGCAGAAGGCCTAGGATGTTACATCAAGACAACAGTACTGGAAGGCTCCCTTAAAGGCCTACCCTTACACAATATTCATCCAACACCCACACATAGGCAATTCATAGATGACACCCTCTTCATGAACACCCCCACAGCACAGGAAGCCTTCAAGCTTAACTCCATCCTCTCTAAATTTGTAGAAGCTTCAGTCATGGCCCTCAACCTTGAAAAATACAAGCTCTACTTTTTTAACACTTCGATAGTGGTTCAGAATCATATCTCAAAACTCCTGGGCATACCCAAGAGCTCCCTTCCATCCAAATACCTAGGCATTCCCCTCACAGGAGCTCCAGCAAGATCCATCTCTTGGGATAGCCTGCTTGTCTCCATCTCCAACAGGCTTAACAATTGGACCTTTAGATCCCTCAACATTGTATCAAGGCTGGTGCTTCTTAAGTCATTTCTACAATCCCCGCCTATTTACCTATTTACAGCCCTGGCAGTGCCTAAACAGGTCGTCAAAGCCATACGAAACCTCCAGAGAAACTTTCTTTGGAATGGACACCAACCGAACAAGAAATGGGCATTAGTTGACTGGGACAAGCTATGCAAGCCCAAAGCGTGTGGAGGGTTGGGACTTCAAGACCCAGGGAAACTCAACCAAGTCATGGGAGATAAAATGTGGTGGAGATGTTTAAAGTCCCCCACTACGCTCTGGGTGCAAATTTGGAAACAAAAGTATGCTCCAACCATGAATGCAGATAAAATCATCCGTCACAATGACCAGATATAGGGATCCAACATATGGAACATAGACTTGAAAAATAGAGAATTGGTTCAAAAACACGCCTTCTAGGAGATTCGGAATGGGGAAAGTGCACTTTTCTAGCAGGACTCATGGAAACAACAAAAACCTTTGAATCAAATAGAGGAGCTAAGGTCCCTCAAGAAATTTCGTCACCTGGACACCTTTCATCATGTAAAGGATCTCTGGCGACCTGTAGATAGAACTCTGCCCTAGGGACAATGGAGGACTTCCACCCAGGAGTTACAGATCCCAGATAGCTTGAACCTTCACATCTGACAACACTATGCCAGCCATAGGAAAATTCCCACGCGAGAAGGCCCAGACATTCTGAGATGGGGGCACTCCACTGCAGGTAACTTTTCAGTCAAAGAAGCCTACTATCTACAAGGTAATCACCAGAATCATGACAAGGAGAATATCTAGAATAAGGTTTGGAGTCCCTTCCTCTAGCCAAAGGTTTCAATCTTTCTATGGCTCATCGTCCATAACCGTATCCTCACTTGGGATAATCTCCGGAAAAGAGGCTTCATTGGGCCATCAATCTGCCCCTTATGTCAACAGCAAGAGAAAACCCTGGAACATCTTTTCAATAGATGTCCTTTCAACCAGTGGATTTGGGACCAAGGGGCCCAAGAAATGTGTAGGATGAACCGGAACAGGAATAACATCAGAGAGATAATCGAAAATTGGGACATTCTCTCCAAAAATCCCATTCTTGCCCACATTTGGCTATTTCTCCAAGGATTCACTCTCTGGCAAATCTGGAAGGAATGAAATAAAATAATCTCCCACTTCAAGGCATCCACTTGGGACCTAATATGGGGACAAATAAAGAAGATCATACGAGAAACAATCTGAAGTAAAACTTAGAAGCAGGAGGATGTGAAATGCGATCTAGAGGAGCAATGCATTTTCTAGCACTGGTAGCTTAGCTTGAATAATCAGCCCGTGGTAAATTCAATCAATCACCAAAGAAGTATCCCAACTACCTGGTCCCCCCCCTCTAGTAATATTTATAAATGTCAACTTTGATGGAGATTCCAAAGGAAATCTAGGACCACTCGGATTTGGAGCCACCCTCAGAAACGCAGACAACCAAATCCTTTGCCTTGTGGTGGGCTTTATTGGGGACAACACAAACAATTCCTCTAAACTGACTGGCCTCCTCCGAGGCATACAAGAAGCAATTGACAACCACTTCCACAATATAATTTTGGAAGGGGACTCTCAAATCATCATACAACTAATTACTAAGATTCTACACAAGGAACATCCAAGGAAAATATCTCCCAACTAGAGACTGTCGGGACTTCTAGAGGAATTGGGTGCCTTACTCAGACCCAATATCATTATCATACCCTCTCATGTGAAAAGGGATGTGAACAGTCTAGCATATTTCTTAGAAAATGAAGGGGTAACAACGGAGAGGTAAAGAATCTACTAGGATTCTCACATCTCATAAATTACAAAACTCTCCACCCGGTGTCAATGCCTTGCCAACAAGGACTACCCAACCTCGGATGGGGTGCCACCTATCATAGAGGATTCACGTGGTACAACACTTGGTTCGGCCTTAAATACATGCCGCCGGCTTCTATCCCCTCACCATTAAGGATGGGATCAAGCCAGATCAGCCAAGCCAATGAGACAAGACTTCTTGCACACGTGAAGGGAACAGAATCATAGAGCACTCACTAGATGGCCTTAATGGAAGGTCTGGTCACATTACTCCTCATGAATATATCCGATTTTGGAATGGAAGGGGCTCATTTCGAGTTGGAGTCACAGAATTCGGGAATCCTTGAGCTCTAGCTTGATTATATTTGACTAATTGTTGCTAGGGACATTGTTTGGAACCTCCACATGCTGCAGGAACGAGGTAATCCCCGCAGAGGGTCTTCCTAGTATGTTTCGGTTGCACACCGAAAGAAACAACAAAAGTTTGAGTGGGCACTGTCTATGGCACGGAGACAACTCACCGGGAAAAATAGGAGGCCTGGAATGTCTCCTATGGCCTACATTGATGAAATTATTCTGGACGAACCCATTCAAGTCCCCCCATAACACCTTCTCTTCACATTTCCAACCAACTAGAACCTGCCAACATGTTTTCTAGGCGAAACTACCAAACAGGCCACTAAGGATCATCACAACGCTCATAAAGAAGAATCCCAATTGGAAGATTTCCCCCCCTGCTACATCATTGAAAAGGTTCCGAAAGAAATGGATGCAGAGCCAACTAAAGGTGCAGAAGAGATCCCTTCAACAGGAGACCTGGGAAGAAAGGAATCAGTCGAGGCTGAGGCACTTGGACCTAAAGGCACATGGATAGGAGATATTCTGGTTAGGGAGGGTGGCACAACTCTTATGCCACATCCTCTTTCTATCATTCAAGAAGAAGGGTGTGTCCAACTTCCACTCCTCCACCCGGACCACTTGAAGTTAAGATTTCATTTAAGGAGCTTAGTGGAGGACCTAGTCCACCACACCAGTCTCATAAGCCAGTGAGTTGACTTGCTCTACAATGCCTAATCCAACACACCGTCAGGTTAGTGCTACCTAATTTGTTCTCAACCCTTCGTGTTGATAGCCAAGGCAAACGATAAGGATGGCGAAGGTGACATGGATGATGATGGGTAATTGTCCCAATTGATAGTTTTAATCTTTCCTCTGTTTCACTTATGTTAGTCCTGGCTAAGAGCCACTATTTTGTAACTCTAAGACTCAAGGTTTTTTCTCATACCAATGGATTCCAAATGTCTTGGTTTCCTTCGAGCAAGACAAATGGCAGCCAATCCTTCTTTCTCACAGACTGCATAGATAGCCAGTTGTCTCGGTTTCCTCTTACCCAGTGAGACAGTTGGCAGAAAAGATGTATATGGTTTCCCTTTTTTTCAAAAGTTAATGTATTAGGCTTTGCTCTTTTTACTTAAAAAAAAACTAAAAAAAAATAGTAATCGCAGAGAAATAAGGAGTAATTTCTCTATACCCAATAAGGAATTTGTTGGGCAATCACAAACGAATTTGGCTGAAGAAAGAAACTAGAATCACAGAGAAATAAAGAAGTATTTTCATTGTACACAATAAGGAATTTGTTGGGCGGAGAAATTATCCTTCACTTATTATCCATGCACAGGAAAGAAGTGCATTTGAATCTAAAAATTTAACACTGGAGTGAAATACATTCGATTCGACTCTTGGCCAACTGCTTAGGCACAGACTAATAACTTAAATGATAAAGGAATAGAAGATAAAAACACAATTTCTTTGTATTAAAAACAATATAAATGCAGAGTAAAATAAAATAATGGCCCGATACCAAAACGCAGTCTTCTTGGGTAATAATACAACGGAGTAATAATCTCAACCAGAAACAGAAACTACAATAAAATACAGTAATAAAACAAAGCTCAAAAACATAAATTTACCGACCCTTTCATAATTTCACACGGTGCACTATCGCCCAGATAAAAATTCATGTGCATAACTAAATGAGTCTTTTTCTTTTAACAACATCTACACAAGCGATATTTCGACAATAAAGAAATGCATGAACAAGAAATTGAGCTATTATTAATACAAATTATGCACATGCGTACCTTATCCAAATGAGAAGAATCGGAAATGACTGTCCCGTGCTCATGCTCCATCCAACTCCAACTTGCCGACCGATGAGACCTCATCAGTACCTCCCAGCCAATGTTAGGGGTACTCTTCTTCCCCCTGAGCCCCCCGAGCTACAAAGGAGTCACACACACAATACTAGAGAATGCTAGCACCTTGCTTGCCTCGCAAGGTTGATCTACCACTTGTTACCTGAGTTGGGTATCCGAACTCCCACAAGTGAAATGTTAGTCAAGATAAAATTTTAGCAGTGTAATGTTATGCAAGCCAGATCTGTCCCATCTGATCCTCTGCCATCCTTTTTATAGAGTTTATTAGTCATTAGTTTCCCAAACCCTCATTAGATTTCTTTTTCATTTATTTAATTAGGAAAAACTTCCCCCGTACACATGTCGCTCGATCCCCTAGTTGCACTGGAAAATCAATTTATTAATTAATTAAATATTCCTATTTCTCTCGCCCACCTAAAATCGTTCCTAAAAACTCTCCTTGACGTCCCACATTTCCCTTACAATTCTTAAATGACTTACGCCTTACTTAATTCCTAGTTGAGTTCATAAATAGAAAGTCCCAAAGGCTAGATTCCTTGCTAAGATGGGCATTCCCCTTTTTCTTTAAGTTTCCCCTTTTCTTTAAGTTTCATTTTCTTTTAAGTTTCCCCCTTTTTTCTTTTTAACTAAAAATCAATTTACCAAGTGTACATAAAAACAACCATTTACCCTTTTAATAAATTTAATCCTCCGTTATAAATTTTTCTTTAATAATTAAAGTTTGAATTTCTCACCCCCCTTCTTGTTACTTGTTTATTTAATTTTTTTTCTATATCCACATGTTCTACTTAGACCTAGGTTTTAATTTCACTAGGGTGGGAGACAATTGTTTTGGGAACTTTTAGTTAATAAACTTTACTTATCAGATCATTCATTTTAAGGCCGACCAGGTCCTAAGGAGGCATTGTTTTCTATGCACTAGGTTTATTAACTTACCACAGTTAATATCACAATGTGCCCTTCCGTATGCACTACGTGCTACAAGGGTTCCACTCGCCTCTTTATGTTTTCTTTGCGCGATGTTCCCTTCAAGACGCACCACGTGCTCCAAGGGTGCCACTCGCCTCTTGACTGAATTTGGTAGACGTCAAACCCCTCGAGTCAACACTTCATCAACTGATCTTGTGGGAGACTAAGGGCCTCTAAAGAATAATGATCTTGCCTTATTGCGTGCCCCTTAGAATCATTGTGAGTGACTGTCACAATCTACCTTCATGGCATCATGGGTCTCTCGAACTAGGTATCATTAACCTACTATTTGAGCCATGGAGAGAGTGCTAGTAGGTTGTGGAAGGGATGCTTCCATGCCTCTCCCTCAATGTATCTTGTTTTCGTGCGTGTCCCCTTTACTCTAAATGTGAGTCTGGTCGGCAAGCTATCGTCAGCCTGCATCTATCAACAAATCATGTCAGCAATAACAATCAACATCATAATATCTAATCATATGTACATATGTCACATAAACAAGATTCAAACCCTAACAATCCACTCCCTGACTCGATATGGAGTCCAATGGGTTTCATCAATGCCTCGACATCCTCAACATCCAGAGTCATGCACACTCAAGATAACCCAATTAATAGAACCTATCTATGTATATACAACAAAATAACATGTCATCAAATCCACAATATCTCATAATCATAGTAAAAAAAACCAATAGTATAATGACTCGGATCACTTGCACGCAAGTGTCCTCAAAGAATATGTTGGCTTAGTGCACACAAGAGTGAGATGTTACATACACCCCCTCTTGTTTTAAACTTCGTCCCGAAGTTTCACAGTATGTAAGTGCTGAAATAAAGTGTATCATAGTATAATATGTCTAACTATCAAACAAAAATGGGAACTGTTGATGCATATCATATGCATCCTCCTAGGTTGTTGAGTGTGGACTATAGTTGTCCCACTGGACCTTGACCTGATCCATTTCTCGACGTCATAGCCGTCGAATGCGATGTTCTAGAATGCGGATTGGCTCCACTTTGAGAGCACCCTCTTTTGATACCTAGAAGGAACTCATGTCAATAATAAGTGTAGGATCACTAACATAATGTCTCAAAACAAATACATGAAAACCATCATGCATACGCCTCAAAGAATCAGGTAAGGCTAGTTGATAGGCCATGGACCCCTTCCTTTCCACAATGTGAAGGGTCCCACAAACCTAGGAGAGAGTTTAACACCCTTTCCAAACTTGATCGAACTCTTATGTGGTTTCACCCGCAAAAATACTTGATCCCCAACTTCGTAACTACAGTCGACACGATGCGCATCGACATAACTCTTTTGTCGATCATGTGATTCTTTGATCCTTTGTCTTATTGTTTTCATTTGATCTTCCATTTCTTGGATCGCTTCTGGTCCCACTAGGACCCTATCCTCCAGTCGATCCCAACTCAAAGGCATCCGACACGGTTGCCCGTAGAGAAACTCGAAAGGTGGCATCTTAATGGTGCTTGATAAATGTTGTTATATGCAAATTCTACCAGTGAAAATAATTATTCCCAATGCTTCTGTTGGTCCATCACATACATACACAACATATCCTCCAAGTTCTAGTTTTCTCGCTCAGTCTTCCTATCTGTTTCCGAGTGATATGCAGTACTAAAGTTAAGTTGGGTTATCAAGGCCTCTTGGGAACTATTCCAAAATTGCCCTGTAAACACCGATCCTCTATCAGATATAATCCTCTTAGGCATGCCATGTAGTCTCGCAATCTCGTTAATGAAAACTCTAGCTATTTCAGGTGCTTGATACGTCGTACGCACAAGAATAAAATGATCACTTTTCATCAGAGTGTCGACTATCACAAAAATCGAGTAGTGTCTCCTTGTCGTCAGTGGAAATCCAACAATGAAATCCGTCGAAATGAACTCCCATTTCGAATCTGGAATATCATGTGGTTGTAGTAATTATGTTGGATGTCTATGTTCAACCTTCACCTACTGACATTTTAGACATCTTTCCACATAGTTGACTATGTCTTCCTTCATTCCTTTCCAGAAGAATAAGGGTTTAAGGTCTTCCCCTCATCTTCATGACTCTAGGATGAGCCATGTATGTTGCTCTATGAGCCTCGTTTAGGATCAAACTTCTCAACAATTCATTGGGTTGTACGTAAATTCAACCTTTAAATCTCAATAATTCATTGTTGTCCACAATAAATCCCTCAGGTGTTGGTACTATCATTTTGTTTTCTCCGATAAACTCCTTAACCTCCTTGTACCAGTTATCGTCGCACTATAAAGTTAGGATATTTTCACGTAGATTTTTCTGAAGAGGCATCACGAAAAATATGCATGGTATCTGACTCATTGCATCAACCACTCTATTCACTATTCCTTTTATGTAAGTAATATCGAAATCGTACTCGCTAAGCAAATCTGACCAACATCGTTGTCACGTGTTCAAGTCGCTTTGTGTAAAGATGTGTTGTAGACCATAGTGGTCTATTTTTTGTTCAAATTTTCATCCAATAAGGTAATGGCTCAAAAATGTCAAGGCATAAACAATGGATAACAATTCCTTAATCATGCGTCGCATAGTTCTCCTCATGCCTTCTCAAATTTCTCAAGATGTAAGTGATCACTTGACCATCCTGCATCAAGACTCTGCCTAAGCCTTCCTTGGATGAATCAGTGCATACCAAGAATTCCCCATCCATATCAGGGACCTTTAGTATTGGTGTTGTCGTCAACAACTCCTTGAGCCTCTGAAATTCCTCCATGCATTTCTCAATCCAAACAAACTTCCTGTTCCTCTTCTGCAATTTCGTGATTGGATTTTCTATCTTCGAAAAAACCCTCGATGAACCACTGATAGTATCATGCTAAACCCATGAAGCTACACACTTCAAGGAAATTCGTTGGTGAAGGCCATTCCATAATTTCCTCAACCTTTGCTGGATCCACAACGATACCTTTACCGGATATGACCTTCCCTAAGTAGTGAATCTTCGATTGATAAAATGACCATTTAGACAATTTCCCATACAATTTGTTCTCTTGTAGACACTGCAGTACCAAGCGCAAGTGATCTTCATGCTCCTCCATCATCCAAGATTAAATCAAAATATCGTCAATAAATACTTGGACAAACCTGTTCAAGTGTTCGCAGAACACCTCGTTCATTAAACTCATAAATACCCTAGGGGCATTTGTCGGTCCAAAAGGTAAGACATTAAACTCATAATGTCCAAATCTATTCTTAAATGCATTCTTAGGGATGTTTTCCTCCTTAATCTGTAACTGGTGATACCCTGATCTAAATTCGATCTTTGACAACACCGTCGCTCCTTTCATTTGTTCAAACAGATCATCAATTCAAAGCAACGGATACTGATTCTTGATCGTTTGCTTGTTCAATTGACGGTAGTCAATGCAGAGTCTCCATGAACCATCATTCTTCCGTATGAAGATAACAAGTACACCCCATGGTGACACACTTGGACATATAAGTCTTAGGTCCAACAACTCCTTCAGTTGAATTTTCAACTCCTGTATCTTGAGGATCAACATCCTTGCCTTATGCATTATGGGTATTGGTTCAGTTTGAGGTTTTAGGTTGATGGTAAATTCCAATCCCCTCTCTGGCGGTATCCCAAGTAACTCCTTAGGGATGACGTCTGCAAACTCTCGCACCACTAGAAGGTTTTCTATACCTTCCTTTACTCCCTTCTTGTTTAACGCAAGGATCACATAAATCTTACATCCTTTGTGCATGCTCTTTTGTAGCTGCCAAGAAGAGATGAACCTCAGGGAGACTCCCTAGTTAAGACCTACAATCACGTGTCTATGTCCCTCATCATTGACCAAGCTCAATAGTTTCGTCTTACAATGGAGTATCGCATCATGCGATTCGAACCAGTCCATACTGATTACGACGCCATAATACCCTAAGGTTGTGACGTATAGTTTGGCCCTAGTGACAACTCTCCCAGGTTAAGGCTACAACCCATAACCTTCCAACCAACCTTATGTTTGGCTTCCGAAGCCATTTCTACAATGCTAAACGCGTCATGTTCAATTGCATTTACCTTAATTAGTTTTCGCATTGCCCCGGAAATGAAACTCTCTGTAGCACCTGGATCTATAAAAATACTAAGGGTTTGGTCAGTGACGGTACCTGACGTCTCGAGCATAGTTGAATAGTGCTCTTCCTGGCGGTTATTCACTACTGCATGAATCCGATTGGCCTTTCCCAAATATCCCACAGTAGTGGGTTCAGCTGATCCAGATGCTCTGGTCCTATCTACAGGGAAGTCACACTGGTAATGTAGCTCCCCACATGTCCAACACCTTTTCTTCAATCCAGTACTCCTTGTACCCGAAGTAGAAGATGATAGCCCCACCGGTGTGGAACCCTGGTTTGTTTTACTAAACAGGCCTAAACTATTGTTGTTGCAGTCGATGTCGTTGTTGGTGTTGTGGTCCTCGGTAAGGAGTCCGCTGCTGAGGCACTAGCTGTCGAGGTGTAATGAAAGTAGATCCTCTATGGAATCCGCGATATCCTGGTGAATGTCTAGTTGGTGTCTGATGCTGCTATGCACCAGATGATACCTACCCCACTGTTCTTGCTCGATTCCTTCTCTCACTCCCACTGATAAACTCCTCTTCTACTATGAGGGCCTTATGGACATCATGATGCAAGGTTTGAGGCATTATAATCCTAACCTTTGCATAAATGCTGACATTAAGGCCAAACACAAATATGTTGACCTTAAGTTTATCGGTATTCATGTGCAGAGCATACCGAAGCAACTCTATAAAATGGGCCTTGTACTTAGGCACCGTATGTCCACCCTATCGCAAGGCATTGAACTCGTTGTGCTGACGCTCAATGAATTCCTCAGATGGATACCTCTCCCGGAACCGTTCCTCAAATAGCTCCCATGAAACGTCTTCGACTTCCATGTTTAAATGAAGTACGAATGTCTTCCATCATAGAAGAGTTCTCCCCTTCAGTTGAAAGACTTCCCTGTGGACATTCATGATGGAGGTCATAATCACGAAGCATGAAGCACATCGCCTTGCTCTCCATCCATGCATCGATGATTGATCCATATGTGACTCTCGTGGACTTGAGAACTTATCCCTCTTCAGTTCTCGATGAATGCAAACGATATTGGCTGGGGCGCATTGTGGACCGTCAGGGGTACATGCGCCCTAGCTTCATCTCAGTATAGATGGTGAATCAAGGCCTCTGACATTCCCTGGAAGGACCTTGTCAGACCATCATCATCCCTTACAGCAATTGAATCCAACCTAAGGACTTGTTCTTCCCCTTGGGGGTTAGACTCCGATGGGGTGGGCACTTCTGGAGGCTTCACACCTCCTTCCACGGCACCACATTGTGAACCTCTATGGTGTCCTATAATCAATATCATTGGATGGACACGTTAACATTTAATTAGCACTAAGTTATTAATCAATGGTTTACTGCAGTGGAAAGCATGGTGATCCACAGTCGCAAGGTTGAACCCCTCTCTGATACCATATGTAACGACCCCCATCGTTACGACAATATGCGATGCATAACAAGAACAATTTTTTTATATATATATAAGCAGGAAGGTAACAACGCCAATTGTCGATCAACGCAACGCGACGACGAACACAATGCACGCAACCAACATCAACGACAAACATGAATAGAACCCTTATGGCGAACGAGAACCAATCACGATAAAAAGTTACAGAACAATGTAGCGAACATCAGTTACAACAACCACTTCACCCTAACATGAAGCAACGCGCACAATGATTCCTTCCACAGAATCTTGTCACCACAATCTGACAAGTGCACTAGTATTCCAAACGCAAACGTAAAAACTCTAAACCATCAACAACTACATAAATCCAACCTTTTCATTTATCCAACTTTCACTGACATACATTATACGAAACCATAAAGAGAGAATTGTAATCAATCTAGCTAAACGGGGCGCAAAGTAACTACAATCAAGATAGGGTTAACGCTTGCAACCTTCTAGACATACCTCAATGCTATCTTACCATCATAAACCTATTCTGGTGCATTGTATCATGCCTTAACCTAATATTAACATATATAACAACTTTCAAGTAACATTACTTTTTATTAAAAAGGGGTGTTTCAGAATCAATAAATTCACTATGCCTTTCACTAACTTTTCCAGTTCAAAAAGACAATGTACCATAACCTTAGAATGCATCCCTTCTATCTAAATTATAATTTCTGAATAAATTTAATGTAGACAATCAATGTTAAGGTTCCCATTCCTTCCCAGGAATAATACTTCCCTGCATCTATCTTAATACAACCCCATAAAACATTGAGAAGAAGAAGAAAGTCAACTTATAAATAACAATTTATAATTAAAATTTCACATGCATACAAACAGTAATATTATAAGACTTAGGTTATTATAAATTTGATTCTAGAATTACACTATTATATATTTAAACTCAGACTTAGGTTATTACATAATTAATTCATTATTGCATTAATTCCATTTTAATTTCTCATAAAAGAAAACATTACATAACAAGGAGAGTTTACATTATATAACAATATACAACAGAATTTACACGATATGATAGAATTTACATTATAACAAAATTACATTATATAACATTACATAACAAAGAATTTACATTGTATAACATTATTTATAATGTTGCACAATCCTTGACTAAGCGACTCTGTAAAAATGACGCCAAGACAAATATAAGTGTGACCATTGTAATTTCTAATTCAAGGAGAATCAGAATCATTGTCTAAAATTCGTTGCAACACCGGCTATGTCAGTCTTTTACTTTTTATTTGTAGTTGTCAATTTAATCGCAGGCACAGATTGTCTGTCAACAAAAATTGTTGTCTATCAAAATCGCTGAGTAAATTCCAGTGACTCCGCCTTTTTATATTCCATGACAATTTTGTTATAATTTTGCTGTTGAATTTATTTAAATTGTTAAAATATATGTACATAAATAATTCTCTGTTGAAGGGCATTTCTGGTTAAATTTAGTTGAGTTTCATTTATTCAATAGGGGCTAATTTATTCTAAATAGTATATTTCTCTGCATAAATAGTCTCTTTTGTTTACAAAAATCAATAATATCCAAGGCATCTTTAGATTCCGAATTTGATATCTTCAATGCAACAAATCTTAGAGCTCTCGATGAAATCTGGATTGTTACCATCAAGCCCTAGTTCCTAAGCATACAAGGTTAGACCATATTGGCCAAGGTTTCATTCATATGTCAAGTAATAACAACACACAGAAGGCAGAGAGATCCCATGGGTCACTAATCACATCTGGGCGAGACACGGGTTCTGGCAGAGAGAATAATTTTGAACAGGTGTACGTAAGTCAACATTTGATGCACTAACACGAGGCATCAATAGTGACATGGGTTAATCAAATACATCATATGTGGGTACATTTTTCATTGTATTAATCATTTCCTAAAATTTCTGAAATGTCAACACAGAAATATTTAAGATAGATGAAACGTGAAGGAAAAAAAATGGAACTCAGGAGTGTTGAGACAATTTCAATGCGAAAACAACCGCAACAAATTTCGCTAAGGAACCTATTAGGAAATAAATAAATTTGATTCAAGAGGGACTTGCTATCACTTGAAACCATCAAGTTCCAAGGTCGGATGACTGGAAAGAATCACAAGTCGAAATTAAAATGCAAGGGTGAAACTGGAAGGCAATGAAATCGCTAGAAAAATAAAAAACAAAATGGTTGAGAAAATAAACAATCAACGCATAGCCTTTGTAACTACCCTTGTCGTTACGACTACATGCGATGCAAAGAATTTTTTTTTTTTTTTAAAGTAGGAAGGAAACAACGACAACAATTAATCAACAGAACTTGACAAAAAACACCACGCAAACCAGTCATGCAACAAACAACAAAACGAACTAGCATACTAGAACATCATGCGATGGGGTGCAACACGTGAAAATCAATTAGGAAAAATAAACGACTAAGCTATCGGAAAAAATCAAGATCAACCAGACACAACCAACATCAACTGACACAAGTAACTTGAACCTTCACGACGAGTAAGGAACAAGCACAAACAAGCGTTACAACACAAGTACCAACATCAACTACAATAAACATTATGCCTACATTGGGAAGCACATGACTCTGGCTAGGTTATCATTTGCATCTATCAATCAGGGCGCGCAATGATCCCCTCATTAAGAATCATGTCGTCGCAAAGTGGTTGGCGTGATAGTAACCAATGTGCAACATAACATATCTAGACCAATGACCCAAGAAAAATCCAACATGCTAGGAGACCGAATTAACTGTCAAAAATACATGAAGACTATACCCAAGCACCCAATCGACAAGTCAACAAGACGCAAGGTGACATCATTTAATATTTAAATTGCGCAACCAACCAAAGGATTTCTTGTTTTCTTATTTGGCACCTTTTATCAAGGAAGTCTCCCACATTGTAAAACAAGATAATTTGAATAATATCTATAAAATTCATGTGCATGGAAATTCTATTTTAATTCTCTATAAATAGAATGTTATTAGAAATATAGCTTAATCGTATGTGATATAATAAGTTAATATGTACATTTCATTATACCAAAAATAATGTTTACCATAATAAACAAAGTAAATTGACATATTAAGAACATGAATTAAAAGGGTTTTAATTTTGGATTAAAAGGGAACTTCCACATCATCTTTTCTATTTTTGAAATTGGAAAATGCATGAATCAGTTAATATTAAACACGTCCAACGATAAATACCACTGACATCGTGGCTAATAAGCAACTATTAAAATAAGAAAAATCAATGTGTTCCTGCCAGTCCTATGACAACTGAATGCTCTCAACAATTGGATGTTAAAATCGTTTCTCTGACAATTCAGCATTGTCAATGGCTGGGAACAATTGAAGGAACAACTACATCTAGGAAAATGTTCTCAATTGTTTTAATATTGTAGTAATGGTTGGATGTTCTAGGTGTGGTTGTCGGATCCTTTATAATATTTTTTTAATATTTATTATATAATTAGACATTTGAATATATAAGGATAATTACTATAGAATTTTCATACAGAGTATATAAAAATATAGAAAGGAATATCCATGATTGTCAACATTAAATATATAAGGAATAACCATGAATTGTCATGTAGAATATATAAATAACATCTACGAATATCCATATAGAACGTTTATGCAAAAATTATAAAGAATATAAAAACGGTTTGTCAGCTCGGAATGTATGAAGATATCCCCAATATCACCCTGAATATATGAGGAACACTTACAATTTGTCATAGAGAGAACTTATGCAATAAATATAAAGAATATAACAACGAAATGCCAACATCGAAGGTATGCGGATATCCATGAATTTGTCCAGAATATATGAGGATCATTTATGATTGACATACAAAGAATTTATGCAGGAATATAAATAATATAGCACTAAAATGCCAATGTAGAAGGTATGAGGATATCCATGAATTCACCCACAATATGTGAGGAACATTTACGATTGACAGATAGACCATTTATGCAGGAAATATAAAGAATATAACAGTAAATATCATTGTGTAATCCATAATTAAATCGTTGTGTAAATAACAATAAAACTCCATAACTAAATTGTTGTGTAAATCCATAACTAAATCGTTGTCAACAACAATGATATCATTGTCCATTAATAAATATATTGATAAATCTATTGATAAATATGGTAATATTAAAAATCTATTGACAAATCTAATGATATCATTGTCCAACAACAATATCATTGCACATTGTGCACTCCAAGTCCTACCCACACAATCATCACGCAGTCGTCATGCAATTATCAGAGATCTGGAAACGCAGATCAATGAAGTGGAAATGTGGAGCAATGAAGTGAAAATCTAACAAGAGATCTAGAAACACAATGAGTAAAGTGGTTGTTTTGCTGAGGTATGATAGTTGATAACTCCATGCAAAAAGAAATGAAAAGGTAGCACCCAATCACTGAGTTTAAGAGGCCTCATGTAGAGATAAAGGAAGTGGATCGTTGGTTAAAGTGAGGGTTAAAACAATGTGTAAATGCATAGTGAAAAATCAAGTAAAAAGAGTGGGTTCTGAGATTACAACTCAAGGAAAAACGCAGAGGAACTTGCTGCAAATAAACGTTGGGCAGAGGAATGACCCTACACTTATTACCCATGCACAGGAAACAAGGGAATTTGAATATAAATCTTTAATACCAGAGTGAAAGATAGTCGATTCGACTCTTGGCTGAATTCTCAGGCACAAAATAATAACTTTAATGATCAAGGAATAGAGGATAAAAACACAAATCTTCATCTAGATATTCTATGTGGAGAAGTAAATAATGAAATAAAAGAACAATCAATGAATAAAGAAAACAAAGGCAGTAGACACAAGAGTGCAAGTAAAGTTTTGATTATGGGGCTCATTCTGGCCATGCACAATAGACAATAACTTAGAAATGAAGGATATTGTGGATAACAAGAGTTCTTACTGAATGAATCAAGCGACAAGGGGATTACAATTACCATAGAAATAAATGTGCAAGGAAAGCTCATGGAAATGAAATCATCATCCGAGTACAGTAAAATAAAGACGGGTAAATTAAATTTCATTGCAAGTAACAACTTTAACATGCGTACCATAGCTAAATGAGAATGCTCTGAAGTGACTATCCCGCATGCGCTCCTTTTAGTTCCCACTTGCTAGTCGATGTGACCTCATCGATACCTACTTGCCAACTCTAGGGGTACTCTTCTTCCCCCTGAGCCCCCCAAGACGCAAAGGGGCCACACACACAATACTAGAGAATGCTAGCACCCATCTTGCCTCACAAGGTCGAGCTACCACCTGTTACCCGAGATGGGTATCCCAACTCCCACAAGTGAAAGTTCAGTCAAGATGAAATTTCAGCAGCGTAACATTATGCAAGCCATATGTGATCCATACTCCTCCTCCGTAATCCCTTTTATAGAGTTTCTTAGTCATTAGTTTCCCAAAATTCTCATTAGATTCATTTTTCATTATTTTAATTAGGAAAAACCTCCCCCATACACATGTCACTTGATTCCCTAGTTGCAGCAAAAAATAAATTTATTAATTAATTAAATTTGTCTATTTCCCTCACCCACATAAAATCATTCCTAAAAATGCTCCTTGGTGTCCCAAAATTCCCTTACAATTCTTAAATGACCTACGCCTTACTTAATTTCTAGTTGAGTTCATAAATAGAAAGTTTCAAAGGATAGATTCCTTAATGAGTTAGACATTCAGTTTTTTCTTTAAGTTTCCTCTTTTCATTGAGTTTCCCTTTTTCTTTAAGTTTCCCCCTTTTTCCCTTTTTAACTAAAAATTAATTTAGCAAGTGTAGATAAAGAAAACCATTTACCCTTTTAATAAATTTAATCCTCCATTATAATAAATAATTAAGTTTGAATTTCTTAACCCCCTTCTTGTTACATGTTTATTTATTTTTATTTTTTTTCTTTAACCACATGTTGTACTTGGACCTAGGTTTTAATTTCCCTAGATTGGGAGAATTTTTTTTATTAAGGGAACTTTTAGTTATTAAACTTTACTCATACCATCATCTATTTTAGGGATGATCAGGTTCTAAGGGGGCATAGTTTTCTAGGAACTAGGTTTATTAACTTATCATAGTTAAAATTGTGATGTGCCCTTCAGGACGCACTACGTTATCCAAGGGTGCCACTCACCTCTTTCTGTTTTCTTTGCGTGCCATGTCGTTCAAGACACACTACGTGCTCCAAGGGTGCCAATTGCCTCTTTAGTTTTATTTGCGTGACGTGTCATTCAAGACGCACTATGTGCTCCAAGGGTGCCACTCGCCTCTTTTTATTTTCTTTGCGTGACATGTCCTTTAAGACGCATTACGTGCTCCAAGGGTGCCACTAACCTCTTAAATCAATTTGGTAAACGTCAAACCCCTGGAGTCAATACTACGTAAGGTGATCTTGTGGGAGACTAAGGGCCTCTAAGGAATAAGGACCCTTCCTTATTTCATTCCCTTTAGAATCATCGTGAGAGACTGTCACAGTATTCCCTCATGACATCATGGGTCTCTCGAACTAAGTAATCGTTAACCTACAGTTCGAGCCACAATGGGAGTGCTCATAGGTTGTGGCAGGGATGATTCCACACCTCTCCCTCAATGTCTCTGGTTGTCGTGCATGACCCCTTTACTCCACATGTCAGTCTGGTCGGAAAGCTATTGTCAGCCTACATCTAGCAATGAATCATGTCAGCAACAACAATCAATATCATAATATCTAATAATATGTACATATGTCACATCAAAAACATTTAAACCCTAACATTCTTCTCCCGAACTCGATCTGGAGTCCAAGGGGTTTCATCAATGCCTCTGCATCCTCAATGTCTAGAGTCTTTCACACTCAAGAGAACCAAGTCAATAGCACATGTCTATGTAAATACAACAAAATAACATATCATCAAATCCACAATATCTCATAATCATAATCAAAACAACCAATAGTATAATAACCCAGATCACTTGCATGTAAGTGTCCTCAAAGAATAAGTTCGCTCAGTGTTTGCAAGAGCGAAATGTTACATACACCCCCTCTTGTTTTAAACTTCGTCTTGAAGTTTCACAGTATATAAGTGCAAAAATAAAGTGTATCACAGTATTATAAGTCTATCTATCAAACAAAAATGGAAATTTCCGACACATATCGTATGCGTCCTCCCAGGTCGTCGAGTGTGGAGTATAGTTTTCCCACTGGAACTTGACCTGATCTATTGTTCAACATTGTAGCTCTCGAATGTGATGGTCCAGGATGTGGATTGGCTTCATCGTGAGTGCACCCTCAACAGATACCTACAAGGTACTCATGTCAATAACATGTGTAGGATCACTAACATAATGTCTCAAAATAGATACGCGTAAAACATCGTGCATACGCCTCAAAGAATTTGGAAAGGTTAGTCGATAGGCCACATGCCCCTTCCTTTTCACAATATCAAAAAGTCCCATGAACCTAGGAAAGATTTTATCACCCTTTCCAAACTTGATTGAACTCTTATTCGGTTTCACCTGCAATAAGACTTGATCAACTACCTCGTAACTACAATCGACATGGTGCACATCGGCATAACTCTTATGTCGATCCTGGGATTCTTTGATCCTTTGTCTTATTGTTTTCATTTGAACTTCCATTTATTGGATCACTTTTGGTCCCACCAGGACCCTATCCTCAAGACAATCCCAACTCAAAGGCGTCTGACATAGTCTCATGGAAAGAAACGTGAAAGGTGCCATCTTAATAGTTATTTGATAATTGTTGTTGTATGAAAACTCTAATAGTGGAAATTACTCCTCCCAATGCTTATTTTGGCCCATCACGTACATACGCAATATATCCTCCAAGATTTGGTTTGTTTTTTTGGTCTTCCTTTTTGTCTCCGGGTGATACGTAGTACTAAAGTTAAGTTGGGTTCCCAAGGCCTCTTGGAAATTAGTCCAAAATCGCCAAGTAAACACTGATCCGCGATCAAATATAATCCTCTTAGGCATGCCACGCAACCTCGCAATCTCACTGATGAAAACTCTAGCTATGTTAGGTGCCATATATGTCGTATGCATAGGAATAAAATGAGCACTCTTCGTCACAGTGTCGACCACCAAAAAAATCGAGTCATGTCTTCTTGTCATCAGTGACAATCTAGCAATGAAATCCATCGAAATGACCTCCCATTTCTATTCTAGAATAGAATGTGGTTGTAGTAGTCTTGTCGGATGTCTATGTTCATCCTTCACTTATTGACATTCTAGACATATTGCCATGTAGTTGACTATGTGTACCTTCATTCCTTTCCAAAAGAATAAGGGTTTAAGGTCTGCCCTCATCTTCATGACTCCTGGGTGAGCCATGTACACTACCCTGTGAACCTTGTTTAGGATCAAACTCATCAACTCGTCATTGGGTGGTATGTAAATTTGAATTTTAAATCTCAATAATTCATCGTTGTCCATAGTAAATCCTTCAAATTTTGGTACCATTATTGTGTTTTGTCCGATAAAATCCTTGACCTCTGTATACCAGTCATCATCATGTTCTAAAGTTAGAATCTTTTCGCATAGATTTGTTTGAAGACGCATCACCAAAAAATATGTGTGGTCTCTGACTCAACACATCAACTGCTCTATTCATTGTTCCCTTTATGTAAGTAATCTTGAAATCATACTCTCTAAGCAATTTCGACCAATTTCGTTGTCAGGTGTTCAAGTCACTTTGTGTAAAGATGTGTTGTAGTCCATAGTGGTTCTTTTTTAGTTCAAATTTTCTTCCAATAAGGTAGTGTCTCCAAAACCTCAAGGAATAAATAATGATTAACAACTCCAAATTGTGCATCGCATAGCTCTCCTCATGCCTTAATTTTCTCGAGATGTATGCGATCACTCGACCATCTTGCATCAAGACTCTACCTAAGACTTACTTGGATGCATCAATGCATACCAAGAAGTTTGCATCCATGTCAAGGACCTTTAGCATTGTTCTTGTCATCAACAGCTCCTGGAACCTCCGAAATGCCTCCGCGCATTTCTCAGTCCAAACAAACTTCTTGATCTTCTTCTACAATTTCGTAATTGGATTTCTTATCTTTGAAAAAATGTCAACAAACCATCGATAGTATCCCGCTAAACCCATGAATCTATGCACTTCTAGGACATTCGTCAGGGTAGGCCATTCCATAAAAGCCTCGACCTTTGCTAAATCCAAAGAAATACCTTCATTGGAGATGACATGCCCTAAGTAGTGAATATTTGATTGATAAAACAAGAATTTAGATAGTTTCCAAAACAATTTTTTCTCTCGAAGACATTTTAGCACTAATCTCAAGTACTCGTCATGCTCCTCCATCATCCGAAAATATATCAAAATATCGTCAATGAATACTTGGAAAAACTTGTCCAAGTATTCATGGAACACCCCATTCATCAAAATCATAAATACCCCAGGGGCGTTTGTCAATGAAAAAGGTAAAATAATAAACTCGTAATTTCCAAACCTCGTCTTAAAGGCGGTGTTAGGGACGTCGTTCTCCTTGATCTGTAACTGGTGATACCCTGATCTAAATTCGATTTTTGAAAACACCTTCGCTCCTTTCATTTGATCAAACAGATCATCAATCCTTGGCAACGAATACTTATTCTTGATCATTGGCTTGTTCAAATGACAGTAGTCAATGTAGAGGTTCAATAACCCATCATTCTTTTGTATTAATATAACAGGCGCACCCCATGGTGACACACTTGGAAGTATGATTCCTAGGTCCAAAAACTCCTTCAATTGCATTTTCAACTCCTGCAACTCCACAGTTGACATTCGATAAGGCATTCTTTCTATCAATTCAGTCCCTGGTTTTCGGTCTATGGTAAATTCCCATGCCCTCTCTGGCGGCATCCCAGGTAAATCCTCTGGGAAGACATCCGCAAACTCTCTCACCACTAGAAGGTGTTCTATACCTTCTGCTACACCCTTCTCATTTAAAGCAAGGATAACATAAAGCTTACATCCCTTGTGCATGCTCTTCCATAGCTGCAAGGAAGAGATGAACCTTAGGGAAACTCCCTGGTTCCGACCTACAATCAGGCGTCTTTGTCCCTAATCATTGATCAAGCTCAACATTTTCATCTTAAAGTTGAGTATCGCCTCATGTGATTCCAACTAGTCCATATCAATCACGAAATCATAAGATCCTAAGATCATGATGTATAGGTTGTCCCTGGTAACAAAATCTCCCAAGTTAAGGCTATAGCCCGTAACCTTCCCACCAACATTTTGTTTGGCTCCTGAAGCCATTTCTTCCAAGATAAACTCATCCTATTCAACTGCCTTTACCCTAATTATTTTTAGTGCTACACCAGAAATGAAACTCTCAGTAGAACCCAGATCTATCAAAATACTAAGGGTCTAGTTAGTGATGGTACCTGACGTCTCGAGCACAGTTGATTGGTGCTCTTTCTGGCAGTTATTCACTGTTGCATGAATCCAATGGGCCTTTCCCAAATCTCTGATGGTAGTGGGTTCGACTGATCTAGATGCTCTGGTCCTCTCCATTGGGCAGTCACATTGTTAATGTGTCTCCCCACATGTCCAACACCCATTCTTTGGTCCATTACACTTGGTACCCAAAGTAGAAGTTGACAGCCCACCATCTTGGAACCCTGGTCTATTCTGTTGAACAAGCCTAAACTATTGTTTTTGTGGTCGATGCTATTGTTGGTGTTGTGGTCCTTGGTAAGGAGTTTGTTTATGAGGTGTTGGTATCCGAGGTGTATGGAAAGTGGATCCTCTCTAGAAGACACGATATCCTAGTGAATGTCTAGCTGGTGTTTGATGTTGCTGCGCACCAGATGACACATGCCCCGCTGGTCTTGCTGGAGTCCTTCTCTGACCCCCACTGATAAGCTCCTCCTCTGCTATGTGGGCCTTCTAGATAGCATGATACAAGGTTCGAGGCATCATAATCATAACCTTTGCATGAATGATGACATTAAGGCCAAACATGAACCTGTTGACCTTAATCTTCTCAGTATTCAGGTGTGGAGCATAGCGAAGAAGCTCCATAAAAAGGGCCTGTACTCATGCACCGTACAGTCACCCTGTCTCAAGGAGTTGAACTCGTTGAGCTGACTGTCAATGAATTCCTTGAATAAATACCTCTCTCTGAACCGTTCCTTGAAGAGTTCCCATGAAACATCTTTGACGACCATGTTCAATTGCAGAAGGAGCATCTTCCACCATAGAAAAATGCCCCCCTTTAGTTGAAATTCTATCATGTGGACCTTCATGTTGGAGGTATAGTCACGAAGTGAAAATCACATATCCATATTCTCCAACCATGCCTCGACAGATGCATTGTCCAGGGCACCAAAGAACTCAGGAAACTTGACCTTCTTGAGTTCTCGGTGAATGATACCAGTACCGGTCAGAGCACGCAGTGGATCCTTACGAGGTGTCAGCACACTGGCTTCATATATATCCAAATGGTTGATCAGTTCCTTAGAAATCTGCTGAAAGGACCTCATAAGCACAACCAGATCACCCACAGCTATATGTTCCTTCCCAAAAACCTATTTGTTTCCCTAGGGTTTAGACACCTCAGGCATGGATGCTACTGGGGGCATCGTGCCTCCTCCTCTAGCACCTTGTTGTTTGCCTCTGCGACGTCCTCTAACCATGATTACCTACATGAATATAATTCAAATTAATTAGCAACATTACAATCAAATATCAAATCAATGAAATTCGTAGTGATCCCAAGTCGTAGGTTGAACTGGTTCTAATATCATATGTAATGACCCCTGTCATTACGACTACATGTGACGCAAAGAAAAAACATTTTTTTTTAAGAAGGAAGGAAACAACGACAATAATTAATCAACACAACTCGGCGATGAACACCACCCAAGCCAGTCAAGGGATAGACAAGATAACGACCTAGCATACTAGTGTTAAATTTGGCAGCATCGACAATCATTCTCCAATGAGAGGCCATATGGGCCACCCTCAGGCTAGCGAGGGAGATTTGGAGAATCAACCAGTCTTGTGAGGTATTGAAAAAATCTAAGGGGAATGTACAACTTCTGTATGTCAAACCAAAAGTAAGGATGAACAAGATGTTATGTGAGTCTAATGAAAAAGTCAGGGGAAACGTACAACCTCTGTGAGCATAGACATCCTAGTGCAAAAGTCAAGGGGAATGTACAACCTCTATGAGCATAGACAAACTAGTGAAAAAGTTAGGGGGGAATGTACAACCTTTGTGAACCTATTCAAACCTTGTGAGCCATGAGAAAAAGTCAAGGCATCTAGAAAAAGTTAGGTTGAATATAAAATTCCTATGAGCTAGAAAAAAATGATATTCCTAATATTGCAAATGATATAAATGTATTGATCTAGATCATTGGCATGTGTAATATTATCCACCATGAAGAGAATTTAAAATTTCCTTGTAAAGAGTCGAGTTGCAACTAAAGTATCAAGTCTAGTTCTATTTTCGAACTAAAGTTTAATGTTGAGTTATAATTGAAGTCTTAAGTCTAGTTTTATTTTTGAACTAAAGTGTAATGTTGAGGTGCAACTGAAGTATCAAGTCTAGTTCTATTTTCGAAATAAAGTGTAATGTTGAGTTGTAACTGAAGTCTTAAGTCTAGTTCTATTTTCAAACTGAAGTTTAGTGTTGAGTTGTAACTGAAGTCTCAAGTCTAGTTCTATTTTCAAACTAAAGTATACCAGTCTGAAGTCTAGTTCTAAGTTCAAACTAAAGTATGAAGTTGATTTATGATTAAAGCATGCAAACAAGTTACTATTTCGAGCCTCTCCTCCTCTCCTCTTTACCCTATATAAGGAGAGGTCGACCCCTCTCTTCAATATAGTTTTGATATGCAGGTTAAGGATGAAGAAACAGAGGCACATATCAGTGATAAAGAGGCAACATACCAAAGAAGCATATCAATGTTGTATATTAGCAATAGAGACTGCATATCATAGGTGTATATTAGTAGCATATCAGTGTTGTATATTAACAAAAGAGGCATCATATTAGAGGTGTATTTCAACAAGGTATTTTATGTCTTTGTCATGTCAGAGTCATTTTGGCAAGCTCTTTAAGAGAAAAACATTCATGCTGGATATTTGTAAGTGATCATACATTATTAATGCAATAAAGGAATATCGTTTGTTGAGGTTTTTATCCCTGTACATGGTTTCCCCAGGGTATATGTGTTGTTGATGTGCATGTTTACTTATCTACATAGTTATTTCTATTCAGTTATGATTTGGTATTGTTGAAGTGTATTAAGCTAGAATCAAAGTGTTGAAGAAAATAAAAGAATTAATCCACATAAGGAATCAAGGTCATAATTTAACATGGTATCAGAGCTTAAGGTGTGTTAAATGTGTCGAAGTGCAGCAATAGGTACACACAGATCCAAGCTGGTTTGATTAAGTTTCCAGTGTGAAGTCCATGGAATCCTCCATTTTAGTCAGGGTTGAGGATAGGCTCGAAGGAGCTACAAACTTCAATGTGTGGAAGCTCTGGATAAAAAATATCTTGCAGGAGCATGATCTTGAGTAGTATGTGACCACGGTGGTGTAGGAACCCACAAACAATGCAGGAAGAGAAGACTTCAGGAAGATTCAAGAAAATTCCAAGAGAATAATCTTTCACTCATACAAAGACAGTATAATGCCTGCAATGACTTCATTAATGACTGCCATGGACTATATGGATACCTTGGTGAATCTGTATGAAAAGCAGGCTCCAAGTCAAAAGGGGACACTTAAGCACAAGATTAATTATTTGAAGATGGATAAAGGTGAATAAGTGGCATTTTTCTGTTCTAGGATAACCTAGATTAGAGATCAGATTTTGGTCACAGGGGTAACAACGAAAGATGATGATTTAGTAGAGGACATTTTTTACGGTCTTCCTTCTTCATGGGATACCTTCTTATTCATTGTAAGTGGGAGAGAGATTCAACCCACATTTGAGAGGTTATGGCATGATTGCCTCCAAGAGGAGAGTCACAAAGCTACCAGGAGCAAGCAAACGAAAGAAGAGCACTCAACTTTATCATCAAGATTCAAGGGAAAGAAGAAAAGAACTTTCCAAAAAGGCTCTCAGAGGAAGCCAGAAACTAGAGGTACATTCAAAGGAAAGAATATTGATACATCTAATATGAAATGCTTTAGTTGTAATAAGTTGGGTAATTTTTCTAAAGATTGTTGGTTTAGAAAGAAATATCCAAGGAAAGGGAAACATCATGCCTCAACTGTTGAGGATGATGAATCCAAAAGAAATCAGAAAAGTCCTTCTAATGAGAAAGAAAATAGAAAAGAATATTACATGGTTTTTTCCTTATCCAATTCATTTTTCATGGGGCCGAAAACTTCGTTAGTAGACAGTGGTGCATCAAATCACATGATAGGGTACAAGGATATCCTCTCAGATTTTGAGACAAAATCGTTTGCAGAGCATGTTCAACTTGGGGATGAAAAATGTTACAAGATAGAGGGAGTAGGCTCTATCTCCTTCATATTGGAATTTGGGGCTAGACTTCATGTTGATGAAGTATCATATGTTCCAAGGCTCAAGAAGAACCTACTATCAGTTGCAACCCTTGATGACAAGGTATATTGGGTGATCTTAAAGGAAAGGAAGGAAATACTATGGGATAAAGGTAGCCACTTAATTCTAGTACATATGACCAAATTTGTGACGGTTTTTCGTTCATATTGCCACACTTATCCATCACAATTTCCATGAAAGACGATATTTTTTTTCATCGAAATAATTTCATCACTATATCCACAATCCAGGTGTGCATGGGAACATCGAAGAAATAAGCACTCCACGTGTCACCACATTAAATATCGGTTAACCCTATGAATCATTGCAATTACGATGAAATTATGTCGTAATAACAATGAAGAAGTGTGTCAATTACGATGAAAATTTATGCCAAGCCAATAACTTACGACGCAGATGCTAAATGTGCGACGCAAAACTATCGCCACTTGCAACGAAACTCTGTGGAAATATCGACGAAAATATATCTCAAGACCAAACTTACAATGCAAATGTTGTATGTGTGACGAACATTCGTGGAAAATTACGACGAACTTTCGTCTCTATTGCGACGGGTGTGGTAAAATACAAAATTTGTTTCCGATGAACTATCGTCGATATTGTGACGATGTATTTAAGTTTAAAAAAAAAAATTTACATGAGATATGGTATTACCATATTACATTGTAATATGGTATACCATATTGTATGCCATATTACAATGTAATATGGGATTACCTTTTTAAATTGTAATATGGTAATGCCATATTACATTGTAATATGGCATTACTATTAAATTGTAATAGTCTAATATTCTAATACATTGTAATATATATATATCCCCTACAAATAATCAAGGCACTAATCAACCAAATATTGGAAGCATGTGTTATCATGAAGTTGGATTAGAAGTAAGGATACCAATATGACAATATACACAAAGAATAATTTGGAATATTACTTTCAAAA
>ML782298.1:684574-705247 GCA_009831015.1 Picea engelmannii
CATTGTTAATTGCACAATCCAAGTCACAACAAAGCCCAGACTTCATGTGAATGTTATCCTGCAACATTTTGATTCGGTAATCAAGTATGATAAATATATAGAAAACCACATGGTAAATTTCCTTTAAGACCTCTAGTTTGTTTTTATTTGACCATATCTCTAAAGTTAAACTCTTATGTACTTGAAGAATATAAGGGATTAACTGCATCTAGTTCAAATTTTTCCAAATGGTTAAAACCTTACAAAACTTGTATATATATGCAAGTCTCGAGTCTTTGATATGATTGTAGGCTTGAAGGAGGATTGTGAGGCTATAACATCCAAATATTTGGGAAGATTGTTCGTCATTTATATATATCATTGTTAATTGCACAAATCCTCCACCTATGAATTTATCATATTTTATTGGACTCACTTTAACTTGAAATTTTGTCCCTCAAAGTGGAACAATTAAGAAAATTGATCAATGGGAAAATATGTGAATTTTGTTAAAAAGAAAAATCCACGAACATGTGTAGGTATAAGAAACCAGCTTGTATGAATATCAATCAAGTTACGAAAAGAGGCATGATAAGCATTTAAAAACGCATACCTCCTAAGTTTGATCAAGTGTGTTTTCACCCACCAAAGAAAGGTTTAAAATGGGGGATCATCAACTTGAAAGGGAAAAGGTCTACTCCTAATTGAATTCATATATTTGTAATGATGTCATATAGGCTTGTGCAAGTGACAAAAATTTCAATTAGTATGAATTTGGTGAGTGGAAATTTATGACCCACGAGTAATGGTAAACCCAAGGGCTCATGAGAATGTTGAAAGGTAGAAATATTGTTAGGTTTGTAAGGTAAGTTTTTGAACCCATGAAGACACCATCAGTAAAAAGGTTTTGATTTATGAAAAGTTTTAAAATCTCTTTCATCACCTATGTATAAGCTATTGGTCAATTTTCTTCTATGTTTTGAATGATTTGGGAAATAATGGCTCTTAACACATTGAAGATTTGGAAACTCTTACGAACCTAAAGGGTAGTTATGACATTGACTCATATATTCTTGTAAAAACATAATGTTATTTGATGCCTCGATAATTTAGGGATAGTGTATATAAGGGCTAGTTATCAACTCCTTCCTTGATAATAATAAAAGGAATATTACTAATATAATAGGACGAGAATTGTGGATGTCACTTGCAAAATTGTTGGAGCATACAAAAAGGGCAATAATAATGAGGTCCAAAATTTTGGGTACATCATGAATATGTTCAATATATAGGGGGTAGACTAATACATACTTTCATTTCCAAGAATGAAGAATGAACAATGCAAGAACATGTTTAGCTAGATACCTACATGACAGAGGTTGGCATCTTACCACAAGTGAGGTGGGATTAGCAACATGATCTCTTATGGAAAGGAAAGGATGAGTCTCATGTGACATACGATAATATGGAGAGTTTGAGCATAATAGGCATCATAAACTAGTAATATAGATTCATCAAAAGCGCAAAAACAACACATGGTAGCCTAGATTTAGTGCAAGAATGAGAGGTGGCATACATCAATGGGGTATTTTATGCAAGCATAGGAGGCGACATGCATCAACCTAATTTCAATGCAAACGTAGAGGTGAAAAATACTAATGGTACGAGTGGAGGAGAGAGGATCAAAGGAAGATATGATGTCACCATTGAGAGGGGCTCCATAGTTGCAAGCTATGGAATGTGACCATTAAGGGGGACATCTTTGAAAACTGATCAAACAACTGATAGTTGATCCTAACTAGGTAGAGGTTATCTCAAGTAGGGTATTTCTTGAGATAATGACCTATAAGGGACCCATCGATATTATTACCAAATAAAAATGGAGAAAAAGGGGTGTAAGGAAGAAGAGCTAAGGAGGAGAGGAAATACTTTCCCCAAGCATTTGAAGGACTAGAAAAAGAGGAAGAGTATGTAGGAGAGCATCAAACACTAGGAGAGGAAGAAGACAAGGGGAGAACTAGGCAATATTGGGTGCTACCAGGTAGGAAGTGGCTAGAGTTGATAATGGGAAGTCTAAGCTAGCCCAAAAAAACTCCCAATAGGAACAAGGCTTCATTCAACTAACAAATGTTGATTTTGAAAACTAATGGAAAGATAAGGAAAAGAGAAGGCATAGAAGAACAAGGGGCTACCTCATTATTTTAGCCAGTGAGAGGACAAAGGCAAGCAATTATGGAACTAGGTATAATAGATCATATATGTATTTTGTTAATTCGTGTGTGGTAGAAAAAAAAATATTGAGTTAAAAATCATTAGGGAGGTATGGTATTTAGAATGAGAATAGCAAGTGAGAGTGCACCCAGGTAGAAGGATGAGAATGTATTATTTAGAGAGTTTGGAAGAGGGATAGTGCAACCATATGAGATGAGATGGATTGGTGTGATGTAAAAGTGAGAGAGAAAGGTATTTATGTATTATGTTTTGTTGGGTATTAACATTATAAGGAAGAGGTATTGCAAGAGGTGAGTTCATATTTTTTATCATATTTATAGAGTTGATAAGTATTGCAATGAGCATCTTATAAAGAATTTCATTTGAGCATCGATATTATAACCAAATAAAAATGGAGAAGAAGGGGTGTAAGGAGGAAAATCTAAGGAGGAGAGGCAATACTTTCCCCAAACAATTGAAGGACTAGGAAAAGAGGAAGAGTATGTAGGAGAGCATGGAACACTAGGAGAGGAAGAAGACAAGAGGAGAACTAGGTAATATTGGGTGTTACCAGGTAAGAAGTGGCTAGAGTTGATAATGGGAAGTCTAAGCTAGCCCAAAAAAACTCCCAATAGGAACATTGGAAATATTATAAAGAATTTCATTTTTGTTCATATTATATGTTCAAGAGTAAGTTAGAGTAATCAAGGGGAGATACATAACATTCAACAATCTCTTGAAAAAACCCTATGACAAGGGTGATTCCACAATGTTTATTAGTGAGAAGATGAGTTATGTCCTATTGTACAAAGCCCCAATGATAAGGATAGGGGTGATGAGTGATGGAAAATGCGATTATTTTGGTTATAAATTGTCAAGGATTATTGTCAAGGGATCTTTTTCAATAGAGTTTGTAATAGGGACTATTTTTTGTTGGGGAGAACTGTTGAAATATTGGTGTACCCTAGGATCATCAATGGATTTCTCATTTATGTACAAGCATTTGGATGTAAAATATTATTATAAGAATAAGAATTTTGTATTAGTGTCCTTTAGAGCCTTATAATACTTGCACTAACATGTGGGATGAGAGGAGGGGTCTAGATTATTGGGATTAGCTTCATGCATTGTTTAATAGGAACTAGGATTTGGACTAGGGATAGAAATAAGGTTAGAATTATGGAAATGAATGAAGTGAGGGATCTTTTCTAATTTATTTTTCAAAATGAGGATATGGATAAAGAGTTTGTATATGGGAGTTCTCTAAAATAGTTATACTTCTTTATAAAAAAACTACAAGTAAACCAAAATTATATTTAAAATATCTACAAGTAAACCAAAACACCACATGGAACTTGGCATATATTTTAATATCTACATATTCATGAGGACTGTGAACTTTTACTAGTAGAAATCCTACTTTTAAAAACACGTCAAAACCGTTACCTTTTCATTGTTCTTTCGCCAAATCCATTAGCCCATACAACTTGATAAGAGTTGTCCACGAGATGCATTTCCATCACCTAGATCTACATGAATCATAAAAGACAATTTTTTTATATGAGTAAATAATTAATAAGAAAATAAGCATGCATTTAGTTATGTAAAATACTCTAGAAAAAAATCAAGTTGTCGCATACCTTAATGAACTTCTCTTTGTTTAGAGAATAGGTTATTCTCTATTGAATAGGGCCAACCACATGAAGGTGGAAGCTCATATGGCCCCTCCCCCCACTCACATTGCTCTCAATTCCCCATACCCAACAAATGGTTTTCTTTATATAGAAAACATATAGACATTAATGGATAAATAGGATAGTCATCAAAACATATGAACATATAAACATCAATAAAGATCCAAAACTAGGTCATGAAATTATACATCTAATTTTTCTTTGATTTATTGCTTTTTACAATCATAAAACTGACAATTGGGATATCATCATCATCCAAGGACATTGTATTTCATGTGCCCTGTCCTTCTATTGTTTGTGTGTGCTCATGTACCATACTTTTGGTACGTCGTTGAGAAGGGTTAGCTGGCATCTATTCAGGGTCATGAACTAGAACAATGGAAATGATCATATCAATATGTTGAAATATAATTGAAATAACTAATTCATTGTTTTAATTAACGTTACACTATTTCTCTTTACCTGTCTCTGTAGCTGGGATAGTTGGTGCATTAATTTTCTGTCCATTTGGTTTCTCTCGCATTTCACCCTCCTGAGCTACATGCTCTTTAATTTTGAGAAGATAATATATAAGTATAAGTTAGGAAATAAATATCTACAATCACAGTAAATATTTCTAATTCTGAAGCATACATACCAGAATGGGTACTTTTCTCTACACTATCACTGGACATGTGGACCCTTGTATTACACGGTGTTTGCTGAATACCACTTGATTCACTACTGTGGTAGCATTGTTGCTTGAAAACAAGCATAAATACTTAGTTAAGGGTGATATAATAAAATATGAATAGACTTTGCAAGCATGCTATTGCGATTTCCTTATTCATTTGATTTACTTGTGTGGCTGGGGAGATAAGAGTTTGGCCCAATCTTTTTCTATATTCAATCACACATTTAAAACCATGATTGTAACCAAGCTTTAGGTCCTCCTCAGTGGCAGCAGTATCGAACATATTTAACTGCAATGCATAACACCATTAAAAATACCAATAACAAAAACATGTATTTGTTCGCTACTGTTAAATAAATATTAACCACAATTAATCATTTAAATATTACTATTCGAGCTTTGAGTTTTCCATAGCCACCCTAGCCTAGTTTATGCTGGCCATGTTTTTCCACTCTGGCCTTTGTTGCTTTGGATGTGTCTGGTAGCCTACATATGGAATTTTTGAAAAAAATAAGATATCGGAATTGTTACTTAAAACAGGAAAGAAAAACATAAATGCTCATATTTCACTGATCATATGACATGTGTTGTACCTTTCTTGACCAGCTCGTGGTTGTCTTCCTTGTTTTTTAAACAAGTTCTCCTTTGAATCCTTTATTAGCACCTTCCACTCTTTCTCGAGAACCATGGGAGGGTGCTCGTGCTTGAGGTCTATTTTCAATTTATCCCTATACTGAGCCCTGGTGTATTTTAAATTCTTATCGGCCAACTTTACAACCTCTTTCTTTTTGAAAGTGTTGTCGAACAAGTTTACCATGTGATCTATTAAATCATCTTTCTTTTTTCTATCTTGGCCATTCCACCGTGTGCGAATTGTGGGGCCAAACAACTTCAATGCTTTGTCATGTAAGTTTCTATAGAAAACATTATTTCCTGTAGTAACATGCTATCCATTAATCAATTAATAATCTCAACAAATGTCCATTTCAATTTCATGAAACAATTGAATCGATTAATGGGACAATTACTTGCAATCTTCTGAATCTTTATCGGAACACATGTGTGATCCACTAGAAAGGTCACATCTAGTGATCCGGTGCTTTTAATTCATTCTGCTCCATGCAAAATAGTATCCTATGCACCTACACTATGTTCCTCTCCAGATTCATTATGTGGAGTCCCAGGCTCTGGCTCATCATGCTCCGGCATGTCATGCCGGTCAAAATCACCCTTCTCATCAATGGATTCTAGGGGAACCTGAGGAGGCTCAAAAACCCTCACTTTCACCTTGTTATGTCGACCTTTTTTTTGCATTAAACCCTCACTGCTACCTATAACAGTTGCAGGATCGACAAGTTCCCCACTCACGGGGTTTAAAAACTCCTACAAACAATTTTTTTTTTTTTATCATATCATATACAAAATATAAAACTCAAAAATGGATATGAAATTTTCATAGCTAATAAAAATATGTAAAGATGACACTTACCCAAAAATTAGTTATTGTAGTTTGTAGCTCTACAATTCTTTCCCTGTCCTCCTGTGTCAGGGGTCTTTTGCTAATCAAACCTAGATATTCCATGTTAACCTTCTTCAAGGCCTTCGTTACAGTTGTCATTGGGTTTGTCGAATAATATATTTCTTCCTCATCAATATCCTCTATGGGATCGTGGACATATGTTGACACAATAAATCAATCAACAAAAGTTATGAAATTCACCTCTAGCATTAAAAAAATGAAATATTGCAGTAATATCAGAAACATAATAACAAAATTTCTGAAATTTAGTTGTTGTAGTCATAACTTGTTATTGTATTTAACATTTACCTGGTGAGGCACTGTGGGTGCATTTCCATGGTCACCCTAGAGATATGTAGAAGGTGAAACTTGAATACGATCACCCTGGACAGAAGTTGACACAATAAATCAATCAACAAAAGTTATGAAATTCACCTGTAACATTTAAAAAATGAAATATTGGAGTAATATCAGAAAAAAAAAATAATGAAATTTCAGAAATTTAGTTGTTGTAGTCATAAGTTGTTATTGTATTTAACATTTACCTGGTGAGGCACTGTGGATGCCTTTCCATGGTAACCTTGGAGAGTGTAGCCAGTGAAACTCAGACACAGTCACCCTGGACAGAAGTTGACACAATAAATCAATCAACAAAAGTTATGAAATTCACCTATAACATTTAAAAAATGAAATATTGGAGAAATATCAGGAAAAAAAAAATGAAATTTTAGAAATTTAGTTGTTGTATAGTCATAGGTTGTTAATGTATTTAAAATTTACCTGGTGAGGCACTCTGGGTGCCTTTCCACGATCACCCTGGAGAGATGTAGCAGGTGAAACTTGTGTTGGAAGATTGGTTGTTGTCATTGATGTCAACCCTAGTCATGGGTTTTGGACCGCAAGATTGATAAAGGTATTTGGAAATGAAGGACAATGCACATGCATATACAACACCCATGAATGGATAATATACATCATGTTGTTTCCGGTGGTATGTGGCACGTCACGTGGATCCTCATGGTTGAGGAGAAATGCATTTTTGAAAATGACAAAGTGAATTGAAGAAGGAAGTACATGTAGGCCTTGAAGATCATTAAAGAAAAGAATTACAAAATAAGAAAGTGTCAGTTCGGCCCTAATGTTAAAAGGAAGTGACATAAATGGTTTAAATAAACATCATTATACATTCATTTGATACAAGTCAAATTTCAAAGGAAATAAGAATTAAAGAAGGCTGGATTTCAAGGGAGGATGCATGAAGGACAATGCACATGCATATACAACACCCATGAATGCATAGTATACATCATGTTGTTTCCGGTGGTATGTGAAATGTCATGTGGATCCTTATGGTTGAGGAGAAATGAATTTTTGAAGATGACAAAGTGAATTGAAGAAGGAAGTACATGTAGGCCTTGAAGATAATTAAAGAAAAGAATTACAAAATAAGAAAGTGTCAGGTCGGCCCTAATGTTAAAAGGAAGTGACATAAATGGTATAAATAAAAAGTATTATACATTCATTTGATACAAGTCAAATTTCAAAGGAAATTAGAAGTAAACAAGGCCAGATTTCAAGGGAGGATGAAGTCTTTTGGTGATGTGTTCTAAGGTATGTTATTTTCAGGTCATCTTACCATTTTTTCTATAACTTTGTTTCTAGAACGATTCAAATGGTGAAATCACTATGGCATTGAGAATACATATCAAGGTACCTCTAGTAAAAATTTCATCTCTTGATTCACTCTAATTATGGAGATACACGCTGTGGAAGATAGGGTTTGTGACCAGTCTTGAAGCTAGTCAATAAATAGGTGTTCCGGGTAAAACAGACATAACTTCTTCATCGAGAATCCACATGAAGTGGGATAAATTTCATTGGAAATATTATGGACTATAGTTTCTTGTGTGCAAGTTTCAAAATCGGATGTTAATTATTGAGCATGGGGTATTCTGTGCAAGTTCACTCTCCTGAATAGACCAGAATTGAATAAAGTCTACCATTCTTTCTATAACCTCTTTTGGGGGAGGATTCAAGGAGTGAAAATTGGAGGAGTTTCATAGAATACTTTGAGTAATATTATCAAAGTACTCCATTGAGAAAATTGGAGGATCAGACTACTCCAAGAATTGAAGAATTGAAGAAATTGAAGAAGTCTCAGGAAGCATTATCAGGTTCTATGTGATGATAAAATTGAAGGAGTTTCATAGAATACATTGAGAAAATTGGAGGATCAGAGTACTCCAAGAATTGAAGAATTGAAGAAATTGAAGAAGTCTGAGGAAGCATTATCGGGTTTTATGTGATGATTGGTTGATGGTGATGATTTAATGTAAAGTTTTATTATCTCTCATATATTCTTGGGTGGAAGGAAGGGGAAAGGATGAAGAGTTCAACTCTCTCTTGATATTGGAGGATTTTATCTTCCTCTTGGAGGTTTATCCCTCCCTTTACATTTGGAAGCTGTAGCTACCTTTGGAAGTCATTACTTCCCTTGAACACAAACTAATGATTATTTCTCATATATTGTGAATGGTGTATTGTGGTGTATTGGTGTAACTCTTATACTGTTGTTCATTTCTCATTGGATATAATTGAATGGTTTAAGTATAAGTTGAAAAAGGTTTTTAAATTGTACTTGATACTGATTCACCCCCCTCTTAGTATCAACAACTCGGACATGGTCACCCTGGATAGAATTTGACACAATAAATCAATCAACAAAAGTTATGAAATTCACCTGTAACATTTAAAAAATGAAATATTGGAGTAATATCAGAAAAAATAAATAATGAAATTTCAAAAATTTAGTTGTTGTAGTTATAAGTTGTTACTGTATTTAACATTTACCTGTTGAGGAACAATGGGTGCCTTTCCACGATCACCTTGGAGAGATGTAGCGGGTGATTTTGTACCACAGTCACCCTGGATAGATGTTGAAACAATAAATCAATCAATAAAAGTTATGAAATTCACCTGTAACATTAAGAAAATGAAATATTGCAGTAATAACAGAAAAAATAATAATGAAATTTCTGAAATTTACTTGTTGTAGTCATAAGTTTTTAGTGTATTTAACATTTACCTATTGAGGCGAAGTGGGTTCCTTTCCATGGTCACCCTCTCCATCTATTCAATTTAGGTTGTAATCGATCAATATCTCTTCACCTGGAACTATTGTTTTTGTTTCACATACAAATATACGATTTCCTTCACGTGCCTCAAATATGCAATTCGGTTTCTTAGTTGTTGCCACCGGTCGTGTAATATTTATAAATCCCGCACTGTTTCCAGTATCTTCTGGCCTTCCATCAATATACATAGTTTCCCCTTTATTTTTATTGTTATCTAGTAGTTGTATATAATTTGTGGCAACTTCGTATCTCCGCATACTTTGCGTATATCGGACCAACATCAACCAATGATTGTATTTGTATATTGGTCTGACATACTCCATCAATTCAATTACAGTGCCATAGCCGACCTTTATTCCATCCATGGAAAATAACCCCAATCCATGTAAGGATGAAGGAGCAATGCGATACATCCTCCCACATCCTCCCACCAATCAAGAAATTTGTGTCCACTTCAGGTAGCTCCTTAGGTTCTCATTGTTGCACTAGGTGTTTATACCTCGAGGGAAACTCAATGTCACCTATGCTCTCAACATCATATTTACACGACCCTCTGTTGGCAATAAAAAATTACATGTGGGTACAGAATCTTTTCCTTACCTTTTCCAACCTACTTGATCTAGAGCTGGTAGATCTAGTACAACACGTCTCACTTTCAACCTCTCTTACTATATCTTGATCATCACTCAAAGAAGATAGATCTGATAGATACCTATTTGGTGGTACCTACACTCATTAAAACAAGAAGATAAGTTATCGTGCCAATATACATTTTTGGTACCACCATAGTTGCATATAGTTGCATTTAGTTGCATAAAGATGAAATTGTCACACCTATCTGTCATATAGTTGCATATAGTTGCATAAGTTGCAATATAGTTTCATTTGACTACTCACCAATATTTGAGAATATAGTTGCATAAGTTGTAATATAGTTCCAATATAGTTGCATTTGGAACCATTGGTACGTTTTCATAATAAGAATAGGTCTCAAGGTGTGTACCATGACTATAGAGGAAACAAAGGGCCTAAGGTCCTAAACATATTTTCTTTGGCTCATTGGAAATTATCATTGGAAATTAACAAGGCCTCAAACCACCACATTTATCCTATTTAATAGAGTATGGTGCTTGGGTGGGATATGGGTGTCATTCACAATTTTTTCACACCATGTACGGAACTTAGGTCTTGTCCATGGTCAAGGAAAGAACATAAGGTTTTTAGGTCCTATTTTCATATAGTTGCATATAGGTTTTTAGGGAAAGAACATAAGGCATGTTGCATAGTTGCATATAGTTGCATAGTTGGATATAGTTGCATATAGTTGCATAATTGCATATAATAATAATGGTTATTTGGACACCATATGGGCACCATTCACAGGTTTTATGCATCATAGTTGGCTCTCAATGCCTCTAAGAAGGAACTTAGAGCCATTGGGAGAATATAGTTGCATTCATAAGTTGCATTAGGAGGATATAGGTAACACATTCATAAGTTGCATATAGTTGCATAAGTCGCATATACTAGTTGCATAGTTGCATAAGTTGCATATTAGAGTTATTTTTGCCACTCCAGTTAGAAAACCCATAAGGGGAATAGGATCCAAAGAAATATAATGGAGAATATAGTATTTGCAAGATATGTGTGTTTTTGTGTGTGCATACACACCCGTCGCACTATGGTCTAGAGGCAATTTGAAGCAGTTTCCATAATGATGACCCAATTTCAATTCATGGTGAGCTCCCTCCACAGCTAGATGCTTGTTGCCTTTTTGTTGTAGCAACATATATCCACAATTATGTTAGCAACCTAACCACCCTTGATGCAGAGGGTGTTGGATTATCATGAAAACCTCTCCCTTATAATAAATAATAGTGGAGAACTTGTTAGCATTGAAAGTCACACTTTGACTGCTAAAGTGTAAGCTCAGCACCCATCAGAATGTAAAAGATAACTTTGGTTTTGAACAAGTGGATCAACAATATGGATAAAGAAAGAGAGAGGGAAGCAAACTGCATATCAATAGGCTACACCAATGGGCAATGGAGTCACAAACATCCCACTCATCTAAGGCACAAAATTTGCTTAACAAAAAACAAGATTATATGCTGATAGGTGGAAGAAATGAAGAAGGAAAGAATAAGATAGAATGTTCAGTAAATAAATATCCTCTCAAATTAATGAATCAACAAATACTTGAATATAAACAATGACTGATGGGCAAAATACAACAGATCACCTGCTGCTTAGAGATCCATAAATCATTGACAACCTTTGATCCTCAAATCTGCAATATATTCAAATAAGAAGAAATATAGAAAGAAGAGTTACAATCTGAAATCACAACTCTCATGAGTCTCCAATAACAGTGATGCTTACAATCAAAAAATTCCCACATGCTTACAAATGAACACACACAGGAAAATGACCTGCTACATCTCTTTCTAGCCTCTCTTGGCTCATCAATCCCCCTTTCTCCAAGAGATATCTCCCTCTTTAAATATTAAATAGCATATAAATAACCTAGGGAGGTCAAATCCCATCTCCTCCATTGGATTCTAAGCCTTGGAGATAGGTGGCAATAGTCAAAGAGACAAAAATCCAACAAACTGCTGATTTTCAGGAATTTGTTGGAAGTCATTAATAAATTGTTTCCACCTCATGCATGAGGCCTTTGATGGAGATAAATATTAGGTGTAGGTGTCCCTTGACATCTAACTGATCCTTGAGAAGTAATTCAAACCCTCCTTGACATCTAGAAACCTCCCAACAAGGCGAATATGAAAACCGTGACTGCTACAGGAAATTAGTACGCACTGCCACTGTGCAGAGTACGCAACACCTACTTATATATCTAATATCTTTCAAACCAAAACACATTTTCAAAAATTGAGAGAGGTTTTTGTTATTTGGAATGTTATTAAAAAAGACCTCCTCCAGTTTTTAAAAATACATCCTCAACTGCTCATAACCCAAGTTTTAAATTAGTGACTCAAAACTAGTAGAATAACTTTGCACAATTTAACCTCTGCCAGAATATTACGTAGCGCATGTAGGTAGCACCCGACTGTGTTTCTACATGAAATTCGGTAGCATAAATCCATGGGTTCTTTGATGATTGAACTTGGATATTGGGAATAACTCAATATAATTTCAATTTTCCCTCAAAAAAATAAAAATCCCATAACAATTGTATTCATTTGCCAAAATGAATAATGAAATGCAGATTATGTTCTCTGTGAAATATTAGGTAGCGCTTGTAGGTAGCACCACTTATGCAATGCTGAGGAATAAACCAATATTGTGATAACATAGGCTCCATGGGGGATAGATTCCTCCCTGTGAGGCTCTAAGAAATCTTGTAGTTTCAGTGGCTTATCCTTTGGGCTTGTGGAGTCATGCTCTCAACCTTTAACCTCTGCAATCGACTTTGATCTGTAACCTTTAGCTAAAAATAAATGAAAATGAAAACTAGAACTAGAAAAATGATGAAAATGATGCTTATACAACAAGCTTATTGCACACACCTACTCTAATTATTGGGAAACTGAAGCGTTCAAGTTACATGAAACAACCAATGAAACCATTTCATCATTTTGTCAACTATTTGAAGTTTTGAAATGTGTTTCCTTAAGCACTAGAGATAATTCTTACTTGAAGGTGCGTCAAAGAAACATTTGGAAATACACTTTCCATTGAAGAAATCAATTAGCCTAGGCCCATTTTCTGCTTGCAGACGGGTTGCAAATGGATCCTAAAAGACATCAACAATACTTGCCCCTGCAACATTGCTTTGTGTAAAAAGGAAAAGTATTGCATTAGGTCCTTCATCCATTGTTCTTGCTTGTTGTATGGATTTCTCATTCTCTTATTCATCCTCAATGCATATGGCCTTGGTCCACTCCTGATCATGAGGTATATTAGGAAAAAGGCTTAGTGATGCTTGTCTTTCTTTAATTTCAACATTTCTCATCTGATCATATGGCATTTGATCTTGGCTTCTTGATGAAACTGAGCTTGTGTCTTCAAGAGGAATAAGGGGGTTGACAGGCAAGTTCATCACAATTACAAGTGCTTTGGAAACTAAATTCTTCTATCATATCTTCTCAGTGTGAGGGATATTCATCATAGCTTGGCTTGTGGAAGAAATACTGATGTTGTCTAGAAGGTGCTTGGGGCAAGGCTGTAGTGGTTGCAATGTCCTTTTGTTCTCCTTTTGAATAAATTGTGAAAATGCTGAATTTTGCAGTATGAGATACTACCTTATGGCACCTTCTAGGTGGAACAATAGTCGAAACTACCTCTATTATTCTGTAGAGATGACCCTCCAAAGTAACAATGACACTATGGGGTCGAGACTCATAAACAACATGGAACCTCCACATATATGGTTGGCCCAAGAGAACATCACAAACATCCAGTGGGGCAACATCAAATAATACCTCATCCTTGAAGGGTTGGATGTCGTATGACAATCGACACTATTGGTTGACACGAAGATCTCATCCTTGGCAAAGCCACCCGATGTTGTATGGTTGTGGGTGTGGTGTTGTCAACAATCCCAACTGTTTTACAACCTCTATTGAGATGAGGTTCTTTTGGCTTCCGCTATCAACAATAAAAGGCAACGGGGTCCCCTTCACCCACATCTTTGAATGAAAAAGGTGCTCCCCCTCTTTAGGATTTGTTGGTTCTTCTGGTTGAATTGTTGTAGTCGCGACAATAGCAGTGGGGTCTGCGTCAATGATATGTCCTTTACCAGTATTTTCAGAATTAGATTCTGAATCAAGGTTCGTCTCTTTGTCTTTGATCTCAGCCACTAATGAATTTTTTGAGCGACATTCATCGATGTTGTGCCAGGGGCTTTTGTGGAAATCACACCATTTTTCGGTGTCCTTCTTTGTCTTCCCATGACCATTATTTTCTTGTGTCTTGGACTGGTTTTTGGGAGACTTTTTGTTAGGGGCATCTTTGTTATACTTTGGTTGTTGTGGATTTGTAGACCCAAATTCCCATTTGTTTTGGTGCTTAAAGTTCTGTTCAATTTTAACAACATATCGATAAGCAGCACCGAGTGATGAGATGTCCAGAAAATCCATTTCAGTCAAGATGTATCTGTGTAGAGCCCCATGGTATTTCAAAACCAAATGTCGCTCAGAGTCTTTGATACCCACCTTGGTGCACAAATTATGGAAGGTATTGGTGAACTCTGGAATTGCTTGGCCCCTCTCTTGTCGCAGTGTGGTCCATCTCATGTACTAGTCCTCATAGTTGCCAATAGGGTAATACTATTCTCTTACCGCATCCACAAAAAAATCCCAAGTGGGATCAATCCCATATATTCCAAACTCCTATGTGGAACTTTTCTCCCAGTAAGTTTCCCACCAGTGTTTGACATGAGGGAGATCTTTAAGGATTACGAAGGTGATCTTTTCTTTGTTGGAAAAATTGTGAACAGAGAAATAACCTTCTAGGAGAGTTAACCATTTTTCTTGGGATTCTGCATCTATATGTCCTTCAAATACAGGAATATCAAAATTAACTTGTACCTTGAAAGGCGAGGTGCCTCCAAATTGGATGCTTGATGAAGATGCTCCTGCTTTTATCGGCAGGCGTTGAAGTATGTGGGCAAAATTCTCGATCATTTCGTCCCTCTGTCGCGTGAGAGCTTCCTCAAGCAACAAATTGATAGGATCGTCTACTCCGTTGTTGTTTTTTTCGCCATTAAGGGTTTCTTTGGTGTACGAGAGCGATTGTCTTCAAGAGAGACAAGATTGAGACCCAACTTGCTATACTCAGACCTCGTCGGGGACATGCACTGAAAAAATGATCAAGAGCAGCCTGCTCTGATACCACTAATCTAGATTATTTTTGACACGAAATGAGACTGGAGATAAAATAAAGAAATGCACAGAGATATCATGGATATTCAATAATATAACATAAATGTATTAGAGATGCAACAATAAACACAAATATATAGTAAAACACGATTTCTATTAATGAAATAAATGTATAGAGACTGTAAAAATACAGAGTGAAAGACTCGCTAGAATGGTGGCAGCTTATCTCTGAGAAGAGATGTGATGGCTACTTGCATTCACAAGAAGATGATTACAATGAGGCTCTGAAGGCCTTTTACAATAAGCAGGAATGCCAAAAACCCTAGACATCCAAAAACCTAACCCTAGGAGATGAAGTGCCAAAAGTCATGTGGGCCCCATTTGGGTAAGTTAGTACTTCAACTTCCCGGGGTCGTAACTTTTGCATACAATCTTCGTTTTAGGCGTGTCATAGCTCGTTGGAAAGGTATCGTTGAGGATATTCAGTTTGGGGGATCAATTATTACTTCATATATCACTAATAACCTCAATATCTAAAAACCTTCATTTGGGCCCTCAAAATGGCCCCGAAAGTTAAAACCTGCTAAAAATAGTAAATTGCCAAAATTGCCAGAAAACTATTTTGAACCATTTGGAAAAGGTGGGTGGCCATCGATATCCACCTGGATCACTTTGATCCTAAAATATGAAATATATTCAAATAATAAGAAATATAGAAAGAAGAGTTACAATCTAAAATCACAGCTCTCATGAGTCTCCAATAGTAGTAATGATTACAATAAAAAAATGCCCGCAAGCTTACAAATGAACACACAAAGGAAATTGCCTGCTACATCTCTTTCTAGCCTCTCTTGGCTCATCAATCCCCCTTTCTCCAAGAGATATATCCCTCTTTAAATAGAAAATAGCATCCAAATAACCTAAGGAGGTCGAATCCCATCTCCTCCATTGGATTCTAAGCCTTGGATATAGGTGGCAATAGTCAAAGAGACAAAAATCCAACAAACTACTGATTTTTAGGAATTTGTTGGAAGTCATTAATAAATTGTTTCCACCTCATGCATGAGGCCTTTGTTGAGCTAAATATTAGGTGCAGGTGTCCCTTGACATCTAACTGATGCTTGAGAAGCCATTTGAACCCTCCTTGACATGTGGAAACCTCCCAACAAGGCAAATATGAAAACCGTGACCACTACAGGAAACTAGTATGCAACGCCATTGTGCAGAGTACACAACGCCTACTTCTATATCCAATATCTCTCAAAACAAAACACATTTTGACAACATTAGAGAGGTTTTTGTTATTTGGAATATTATTAACAAAAACCTCCTCCAGTTTTCAAAAATACATCCTCAACTGCTCATAAACCAAGTTTTAAATTAGTGACTCAAAACTAGCAGAATAACTCTGCACAATTTAGCCTCTGCCAGAATATTACCTAGCACCTGTAGGTAGCGCTCGACTATGTTTATGCATGAAATTCGATAGCATAAATTTGTGGGTGCTTTTATGCTTGAACTTGGATATTGGGAATAACTCAATATAATTTCAATTTTCCCCAAAACAAATAAAATTCCCATAACAATTGTATTCATTTGCCAAAATGAATAATGAAAGTTAGATTATGTTCTCTATGAAATATTAGGTAGCGCCACTTATGAAACACTGAGGCATAAACCAATCTTGTGCTAACAGAACCCACATTACTACCATGCAATATATTGGAGAACATAGAAGCCCTGAGGGTTAGCTCAAGCATTCATGAGCCAAACATGATATATCTCCCCCAAAGTTTGGGAGTTCATGAGTTCAACTCTATTTATCCCCTCAGGGTTAGGCTCCATAATCAAGGCCAACTATTTAACTCCTTTGCCAACCATGACTAGAGAGGAAAAAAGGGGCCTTAGGTCCTAAACATATTTTCTTTGGCTCATTGGACATTAACAAGGCCTCAAACCACAGCATCTATCCTATTTAATAAACTATGGTGCTTGGGTGGATTAAGCTTCATGTGCTTAATGACCAAGATCAAGGCCTCCTATTAGGAATATGGGCAACATTGGTATGCTTTAAATAATAATAATGGTTATTAGGACACCATATGGGCACCATTCACAGGTTTTATGCATCATAGTTGGCTCTGCATTAACTCTGCACAATGGCGTTAGGCTCCATAATCAAGGCCAATGATTTAACTCCTCTGCCAACCATGGATCATAGAACATAGAAGACAAGAAATGGAATTCTATTCAAACTCTTCAAGAGAAAATAGTTGCAAAGATGTCATCCATGTTGTTGAATGAATAATATGTGTGTGACTCAAAAAACCAAGATAAGAAAATCATATCAAAAGAAAATATTAAGAAACCAAGGATATTCAATTTCGTTTAAACACATATTAGTGTTTAAACACATAGTGGAAACAATCTTTTGATGATTAATATAAGCACTTACAAAAAAATGAAAGATGAAAATTATTCTATAGGGCATGGGTATGTCAAGGTATAGATGAAATGAAAATCCCTTTCAAGGTAATATAATTAAAGAGTTATTTTTGCCACCCCAATTACAAAATCCCAAAAGGGAATAGGATCCAGAAGGGAATAGGTTTAGTGTGGAAGTGTTTAATTTCCTAACACTCTTGAGATGCCTTTTTCACCTTTAGGTACTTAGTCTTTTATTTTTAGGTATGCCTCCCACAACAATGCTCCATGTAAAAACTGTTTTTTTGGCTCAAGAATGGGTTTCCATACGATTCTTAGAAAAAAAAAGCATACTCTTTGCTTGGATTTCAGTTGTCATATTTGATTCAAATGGCCTTCAAATGATTAGAGAAGAGCCACTTGTACCCCATGGTTGAATTTTAGTTGTTAAATGTCATGGATGTACCCCATTTCCCGTCCCAACACCAATAAGTACGGGTTTTAGGGATACTTAAATTTAACAAAAAGTCTTTAAGAATAAGATCATGGTTATTTATATGATAATCTTGTTAGTATTATCTAGGGATAATTTTCACTTAAGATTGTCCCACACAAGTAGTCTCTTTTCCTTCCATGACTCAATCCGCCACTTTGCACACAACACTTGGGTTCAAACCCTAGTTCTAATAATTCCCATTCCCATTAAATATCTAGATGTAAAACATAAAAACAAACTAGCTCAATGAAAGCCTAGGATGTTGGGGAGTATTGGTTGGTTGAGGAGGTGGCATTAGTGCTTTTTGTTGAGAATTTGGTTGTTAGTTTTGGTGACATTTCCAAGGATTCTATTGAGTAAACCATTATATTGTTGGGGTTGTTGATAAGGAAAAAAGGTGGCTACTAATTTTGGAAACTTGAATATTTCCATTACTGTTGGGGTGGAAATTGGTTTTTCCAATGTCGAGAATACTAATTTTTCAAGGGATTAAATTGACTATTCCAATAATAATAGAAATATTGAGGGTGTTCATATGGAATACCTTGACTAGTTATGCATGGTATTTTTTTCCTTTGGTGGTTGATGAAACAAGCCTACTCCAACTTCTGATATGCTCCCTCATATAAAGCCTTCAAACTTAGTAGTTGTGGGCAATGATTGATTTCATCATTTTATTTGTAAATGTTGTAGAATTATATGCTATTTAGCGGGCATTTTTGTGCACTTTGGGAAAATAACTGCCAAATAATTTTTAGTTTCCTCTTTCTTCATCTTGACTTGGAGTGTATCAAAATGGATTTACATAGATTTTAAAATATTTGTCTTTGGATCTCCAACATATTTTCAATTTCTACTTTTGTTAATCTAGCCATGGTCATGGAGGTTTGTTCAACAATTCCTTTGATTCCATTACCCCTTTTAGTACAAACTCTTGAGTAGTTTTTTCAAACATTTACTATATCATCATAAGTGCATTTGTAAATATCTACAAATGTGATCAAATTTAAATATTCCATATCATTATCTCTTACTTCTATCAAGAGAATTGTCTTAGGAGAGTTTTTTTCAATTGAGGAATCGATAGTGCTCTTTTAACCACAATGAAATATCTTAACATAGTCCTCCAATGATTTGTCCTTTCTAAGTCATTTGGAATAGTTAATCTCTTGAGTCTCCATATTTTCAATATTCAATGTATTTCTCTATAAAAAGATTCTTCATGGTTTCCCATGTCTAAATATTATGTATATCTAGACCTATGAACCATTTGAGGGATGTTTCCTTCAAAGTAGAGGGGAAAATTCTCAGCTGTGCATAATTATTATATTCATAAGTGTTGCAAAGGGATTCAAATTCAAGGATAAAAGTGTCTAGGACCTTAGTGATCATTCTATGAAATTGGGGATTCAGAGCTGCTAGATTTATTTTTTCATTCTTACTTCTTTCCCTATCCCCAAATTCTTTGATACTTTCTTCAAATATTTTTTTTTTACTATATTCAATGGTTATTAACTTACACTACTCCCATGGGGATTTTTTCTTCTCATGGCACAATCAAGGGGATTGGTCATGTGTGAGTTGTAAACAATTATGGTTAGGGCTCTTCAATTTTGAAACCAATTATGAGCCTAGTGCTAAGGGTACGATTGGAGCATTTTAAAAGGATGAATTAACATTTCATCAAGAATTCTATCAAGCATTTCATCAAACATTCTATCAAGCATTTCTATCAAGCATTACATCTAACAATTAACATGCACACTCAAGAGATAGGAGAAATAATTCAAACCATTTCCTTCGGTCGTGTGCCCTCCTCCGGTGCAAAACCGTGTGCCCTCTTCCTCTGGAAATCTGTGTGCCCTCCTCCTCTCCAAATTCGTGTGCCTTCCTCTGCAAATCCATCTTCCTAGCCTCCTCTCGTGCACCTCTCCATCCTTCTCCTCCTTCTCCCCCTTCCACTCTGTGTGCAAATGGTCGTGCCCTAGCCTCCTCCCGTGCGCCTCTACCTCCTTCTCCTCCTTCTCCTGTCCTCCTCTCCCTTCCATGCTCCAAATCCATGGGACTGTGGTGGTGAGTGTTCTGTGCTCCAAATCCATGGGACTGTGGCAGCAAGTGTGAGTATCTTTTCACATGAGTGTATAGTGGCTGTGATTTGAAATATGTTTTGTTTTGTTTGTATGTTGTTTTATTTTCGTTTTTCATTTTTGTTTTTTTATATTATATATATAATATACATTATATATAATATATAATATATATATTATATATTATATATAGGCCTAGACTATAACTCTTCCAAATTCTTCCATATAAAGCATTGGGGGCCCACCAAGAAAAGAGAATAAAGAGAAGGATGGGGGATTTCCAAACACCTACCATGTGAAGTGATGAAATCCACTATGGTGATAAGTGAAGGTATAAATGAGGTTTCTATAACTAGGAGACAAAGGGTGATGAAATATAGAGGCCCGTAGAAATATGTCTTAGGTGTCCTCCTGCATACAAGAGCCACCTCGATAGAATCCCAATAGAATGACCACTAAGATACATATTCATAGATGCATGAAACATGTTACCTTTCCTTCAATATGAAATGAAATGGTCATGGAATATTCATTATTTAAAGAGCTAGGAGTCTCAATCAAACCTTTGGTCCCAACCTTGGCATTATCCACTTCGAAGAGTGTGCTTGTT
>ML782298.1:710662-727939 GCA_009831015.1 Picea engelmannii
AAGATATATGAATAAATGTAGCATCAAATTAGAGTTACAATTTAAAATAATGCATGATTTTTTCAAAAAAGATATATAATATTAAATCACAAAAATAAAGTAACAATATACCACAAAAATGTGTTAACCTGGGAGCATCATGATTTTTCCATGATAGTGTTCCATGGAATTGAAATCCTCTTTGCGCTATTGGTCTAGAGATGTCATACATAGTGATGCCAACCCATAAATTCAACAACTCATCGATGAGAGGCTCAATATATATGTTCATATCTTTAACCTAGTACCTACCTGATTGGTTCAACCTACTGCATGATTAATTATACTTATCTATATGTCATGATATATATAAAAAAGAAATAATTACCATGCACGAAACAAAGAAATGAAATATTTTGTCATAATTCAAAGAAAATAAAAGATAATTAAATACCTGGAACAATCATTGACAACATTATGTGCTCTCTCTTGATTGACATCCAAGGAGGAAGGTTATTGTTTATAACAAAAATAGGCCACACTGAGTATGTAGAACGAAGCTCTCCAAATGGATTGACACCATCAGCTGCCAACGAAAGTCTAACATTATGAGGTTCTTCTTTAAAAATTGGCCACTTTTCTTCGATGTAGTTCAATGCAGAACCATCTGCAGGCATTCGAAGAACATGTTCTTGACTTCTGTTCTTTGCATGTAAATCCATAAACTGTTTTATACTTTTGCACCTGAACAACCACTGGAAATGTGGAATTATCAGAATATAATGAAGAACTTTGCGAGACACTTTCTTTGACACTTTATCGGTTCGATATCTACTTATTTGACATTCTGGGAGTTCATTTTCTAATTCATATTGTCCATAATATATGATATTATCATTAGGACATGCATCAATAGCCTAATAGTCCATTCCAATTTCTTTCATAATCACTGATATTTATCGATATGTGCGTGGAAAAATATTTGACGTCAGTAATATAACATCACCTAACAATCTACAAAATTATAAACAATAATTCAATGTAAACAATATTAATCATCAATATATCATCCAATATACTAATTTAAAAATTAGAAAACAATAGCAATATAGGAAAAAATTGAACCTTTTAAGTATTTGTGAACATGCAGGAATAAATAATTAACAAATTAAATACCTTAGTATCTGTGTGAGACATGTGTTTAATAAACTATTCAAAACCTTCAGGTTCACCAACAACAATATAGCAGATAAAAGATTTTCTGTTGAGCCTTCATAAAGAGGTTTGCATGACTTCTCGAGTAGAGGATCAACATCATGACTATCATCCTGGTTGTCCTCATCCATTGGAGAAAATGTCTCTTGGATCAATATATGTATCTCATCTTCCTTATTTGAATCACTAACATTATCTCCATCCATATCATCATTAATAACTTGGTCAACAACTTCATTATTCTGATCTCGAAGTTCATCTCTATGTAAAGTAGTATTTCTAGTAGTACTTGGAAAATAACTCTTTGGAGGTCGACACTTTGGGGGCATCGTCTATATATTTAAAAACAACATAGAAAAGTTAGTGTGTATAGAAAATATAAAAATCCCGATAAGAAATATTACTAAAATTCATGACATACTGGTTATTACAGAGAATACATTAAATATTGAATCCTCTTACCAAGAGACGATATTCATAACCCCCTTCAGCATGCCCCTTATCCCTACAATGTCTTTGGGCTGTTGTTATTAAAAGTATTCTATTTTGCAAGCCTCTTTAATCATAGAAAGGGAAATAACATTTTCCATCTCCCCTCGCCTCTAATGCCACTCTTAACCAAGCAAGCTTCCTGACATTTTCGTTCATTGTGACAAATCCTTGTCCTGACAAGTAATTGTCTTACCTACACCATACCAAACATTAAGTTGTCAATTTTTTATATATTGGATACTCCTTTCAATTGTGATATGTTTATTTACAGTGACCTACATCTTTATAATAAGGTCAACATCTTTATAATAAGGTGATCATATGTGTAGAGGATCAACATCATGACGACATAGATAACATCTTTATAATAAGGTCATATGTCTGTACAAATGTTTTTTTTATATAATAACGACATATATACCTAACATAAGTTTAGGGTTAGTGTTTATGTATCTTATTAGTCCCTGCTAAAGCAGGGAATATAGAAATCAATCACTATCATTTCAACAATCAGGGTTGCATTTCAAGAGAAATTCCATATCTTTATATTAATGAAAAGAGAGAGAGAGATTATAGCTACAATTGAAGGGAAAAGGTATGTGGATTCCATAAACCTAGAATATTATGGAATCCACATACCCTTTTCCATAGAATATACTAACTAGATCCAAAACCAAAGGCATGAAATATGGTAGTACACATATTATAATATATTATCAAGGAAAAAACAAGCTAAATGCAAATTGGACATTTGAAAAAAAAAATCAAGTTAAATGAGTAGATCAATAAAAAATAACATACTAACCTTGTAAATTCAAAATCCGAGCTATGTAGATCGAGAATTGAATTTGTTCAACCAGTGGGTGACGTAAAAAATAAACAGCTCAAACAAAAGCCAAGAACAGTGTTGCAACTATAGCAATTGTGTCCCAAAGTCTCTTAATGTCACTTATATATAGATAAAATAGTCAACTAGCCATTAACATCGACCAATGAGATAGGCAAAATTTTCATCGCTATTGCCACCAAAGTTCATTGCTATAGCGAAGAAAATCCCAACTAGGTTAAATTAACATTTTTGTGGATATTGCGATGAACTTTCGTGACAATATCCATGAAAATCCTGTCGTCTTTAAAAAAATGATGAAACTAGTGGAAGCGTGGAAACTTTTCGTGGAATAATCTGCCCATATGTAGTAGTGTAAGTACATCAGAACCCATTGGAAGTTGCAGTGGAGGATTGTACGCTGTGTCAGGACAGTCAGTTTAGGCATTGGCTCATGATGCGACTAGCTCCAGTGAGTTGTGGCACAAAAGACTTGGACATCTTCATTACAAAGCTCTCCAAATCTACAGAACATGGTATGTGGAATGCCCTCTATTTCTCTTAGTAAAAAAGAAATTTGTAATGGATGCATGGTAGGTAAAAATATAAATAAATTATTTCCTAGTAGTGACAATAGAGCTCAGGGCATCTTAGATCTAGTTCATTCTGATGTATGTGGTCCCATTTCATCTCCCTCACTCAGTCGTTGTTTGTATTATGTCATTTTTATTGATGATTACTCAGGAAAATGTTGGATATATTTTCTTAAATTTAAAAGTGACACATTTGATCAATTCAAAGAGTATAAAGCCTTTATTGAAAAGCAAAAATGGAAACACATCAGAATCCTTAGAATAGACAATGGAGGAGAATTTGAATCTCTCTAGTTTGGGGATTTCTGCAAGTCAGTGGGAATCAAGAGACAGTTGATCGTGCCATATAACCCTCAGCAAAATGGAGTTGTTGAGAGGAAAAATAGGACAATTTGTGAGGAAGCGAAAGCAATGATGGTTGACCAGGATCTACCAAATTCTTTATGGGAAGAAGCTACCTCCACTGTCGTGTATATTCAGAACATGTGTCCACATGTTATCTTGAAGGACAAGACTCATGAAGAGGTATTCTCAAGGATCAAACATGAAGTAGGGCATCTAAGGATATTTGGGTGTCATGTGTATATTCATGTCCCTAAGGAAAAGAGGACAAAGATGGAACCCTCAGGAAAGAAAGGGGTTTTTGTGGGGTACAGGGAGAACTCCATGTCTTATAAGATTTATGTACTAGGTTAGAGGAAAATAGAGGTAAGTAGAGATGTGACTTTCCATGAGGAAGCCACATTTAAGAAATCTAGATAGCTTCAGCAGGAATCAGAAGCAGTTCAACCAGCTTCACCCTCTTCTGAAAATGAAGAGTCAGATGATCAGAGGGAGGAACCTCATGAAGGGGCAAGTAATGATCCCCTAGAACCTGCTGAAGTGTTAGAAAGAATTCTTGAAGAAACTCCACCCAAAGAAATCCATGGTAGTTTAAAGGGATGGTGCAGGAAGCAGAAAGGATAGCTTCTCCCAAAGGGACTTTCAGGGAAAGGAAGAAGCCTCATAGGTTTGGAGGCTATGTTGCACTGATGAGCAACATTAGTGATGTTGAACCTTCTTCATTTGATGAAAAAGATAAATTACAAGTATGGAAGGATGTCATTCTTGAGGAATATAGATCTATTATAAAGAACAATGTTTGCGACATTATGTCGAGGCCAAAAGACAAATCAGTGGTTTCTTCCAAATGGATCTATAAGATCAAACATGTAGCTGATGGAATTGTGGAAAAGTTAAAATCAATATTTGTAGCCAAAGGATTCACTCAGAAAGAAGGAATCAACTACAAAGATACTTTTTCCCCTCTAACCAGGTATACCTCCATTCAAACTATTATTTCTTTAGCTCCCATTCTTGGTTGGAAGCTATATCAGATGGATGTAAAAACAACATTCTTGAATGGAAAGATTGAACAGGAGTTCTTTGTGGAACAACCAGATGGTTATGTATTGCATAGAAAAGGAACTCATGTATGCAAGCTAAACAAGGCCTTTTATGTTATTAAGCAGGCTCCCAAAGTTTGGTATGAGAGGATTGATGGCTTTCTTAAAACCTTGGCTTTCAGAAAAGTGATGTTGATGCAAATATGTACTTCAAGGTAAGAGGTAAAAAATGTGTTATACTAATCATGCATGTTTATGATCTCTTTCTAATAAGAGATGAAGGGCTAATAGCCTAGTGTAAGAGGGAGCTAACCTCCTAATTCGAGATGAAATACTTAGGCTTGATGCATTACTTCCTAGGATTGGAAGCATGGAAAAGACAGGGTGAGATATTTCTGGCACAAGGAAAATACATATTGGATGTACTAAAGAGGTTTGGTATGATGGATTGAAAATACATGTCTACTTCGATGGTTACCAACATGAGGAAGCTGCATGATTCTGATACAATTTCAAATTTGGTGGATCTCTCCATGTATGGGCAGTTGATTAGATCATTGATGTACATGATCCACACTAGGCCATATATATGCTATGCAGTGATTGCAATGAGTCAGTTCATTACTGAACCGAAACAAAAACATTGGGTGGAAAAAAAGCACATCTTGAGATTTCTCATAGGGAAAATTACTTATGGTCTGAGATATACATCCAGTGGTGGTTTATTTCTGCATGGGTATGCAGATGTTGACTGGGCACAAATCCTAGTGGATCGAAAGAGAAATTTCAAATACTGCTTCAATTTAGGAGCCTCTACGATCTCTTAGTCAAGCCGGAAGTAGGGATCCCTTGCACAGAGTACAACAGAGGCTAAGTACATTGTAGCAAGTGATGCTAGTAAGGAAGCAATATGGCTCAGAAAATTGGTTTTTGGGTTGTTTGGTGAGAAGCTCGAGATGATGGTGGTTCACTGTGATAATCAAAGTTGCATAAAATTGACAGAGAACCCGATATTCCATGATAGGTCAATACATATTGACATAAGGTACTACTACATCTGAGACTTGGTCCAGAGCAAAACTATAAAGTTATAGTACATAGCCACGAGAGAGTAGGTAGTTGATATCCTAACCAAGAATCTAACCTCGAGATAGTTTGTGTAGTTGAGAGGCAAGTTTGGTGTGGCTGAGAATGACTCCCTCGCCGAGATGGAGTGTTAAATTTGGTAGCATTGACAGTCATTCTCCAATGAGAGTCCATATGGGCCACCATGAGGCTAGCCAGGGAGATTTAGAGAATCAAATAGTCTTGTGAGGTATTGATAGAAGCCAAGGGGACTGTACAACCTTTGTGATTCAAACCAAAATTCAAGATGAATGAGATGCTATGTGATTCTAATGAAAAATTTAGGGGGAATGTAGAACTTCTATGAGCATAGAAAGTCTAGTGCAAAAATCAAGGGGAATGTACAACCTCTATGAGCATAGACATACTAGTGAAAAAGTCAGGGGGAATGCACAACCTCTGTAAGCCTAGTCAAACCTTGTGATCCATGAGAAAAAGTTAAGGCATCTAGAAAAAGTTAGGTTGAATATAAAATTCCTATGAGCTAGAAACAAATGATATTCCTAATATTGCAAATGATATAAATGTATTGATCTAGTGCGTTGGCACGTGTAACATTATCCACCATGAAGAGAATTTTGAATTTCCTTGTAAAGAGTCGAGTTGCAACTGAAGTGTCAAGTCTAGTTTTATTTTCGAACTAAAGTGTAATGCTGAGTTATAACTGATGTCTTAAGTCTAGTTATATTTTTGAACTAAAGTGTAATGTTGAGTTGCAACTGAAGTATCAAGTCTAGTTCTACTTTCGAACTAAAGTGTAATGCTAAGTTGTAAATGAAGTCTTAAGTCTAGTTCTATTTTCAAACTAAATTGTAATGTTGAGTTGTAACTGAAGTCTCAAGTCTAGTTCTATTTTTGAACTAAAGTATACCAGTCTCAAGTCTAGTTCTAAGTTCGAAATAAATTATTAAGTTGAGTTATGATTAAAGCATGCAAACAAGTTACTATTTCGAGCCTCTCCTCTTCTCCTCTTCAACCTATATAAGAAGAGGTCGACCCCTCTCTTCAATATAGTTTTGATATGTAGGTTAAGGGTGAAGCAATAGAGGTGCATATCAGTGATAAAGAGGCAACATACCAAAGAATCATACCAGTGTTGTATATCAACAATAGAGGCTTCATATCAGAGGCATATAGAAGTAGAATATCAGTGTTGTATATCAACAGTAGAGGCTTCATATCAGAGGCATATAGAAGTAGAATATCAGTGTTGTATATCAACAATAGAGGCATCATATCAGAGGTGTATTTCAACAAGGTATTTTAGGTCTTTGTCAAGTCAGACTCATCTTGGAAAGCTCTTTAAGAGCAGAACATTCATGGTGGATATTTGTAAGTGATCATACATTATTAATGCAATAAAGGAATATCATTTGTTGGGGTTTTTCTCCCTGTATAGGGTTTCCCCAGGGTATATGTGTTGTTGATGTGCATGCCTACTTATCTATATAGTTATTGTTATTCGATTATGATTTGGTATTGTTGAAGTGTTTTAAGTTGGAATCAAAGTGTTGAAGAAAATAAAAGAGTTAATCCGCATAAGAAATCAATCTCATAATTTAACAACTACCACATCATGCGACTGGGTACAACACATGAAAATCAATTAGGAAAAATAAACGACTAAGCTATGGGACAACATCAAGATCAGCCAGATGCAACCAACATCAAGTGACATGGGTAACTTGAACCTTCATGGAGAGCGAGGAACAAGCACAAACAAGCGTTACAACACAAATACAAAAATCAACTACAACGAACATTACGCCCACATCGGGAAGCACATGATTGTTTCTAGGTTATCATTCACATCTATCAATCAAGGCATGCAATGATCCCCTTGTCAGGAATCATTTCATCACAAAGAGGTATGCATGACAGTAACCAAGGTGAAACATAACATATCTAGACCAATGACCCAAGAAAAATTCAATGTGCTAGGAGACCGAATTAATTGTACCTAACCACCCAATCGACAATTGAACGAGACACAAAGTGACATCATTTAATATTTAAATTGTGTAAACAACCAAAGGATTTCTTGTTTTCTTATGAGGCACCTTTTATCAAGGAAGTCTCCCAGACTGTAAAAAAAAATAATTTGAATAATATCTATAAAATTCATGTGCATGGGCATTCTATTTTAATTCTCTATAAATAGAATGTTATTAGAAATCTAGCTTAATCATATGTGATATAATAATTTAATACATACATTTTGTTATATCAAAAATAATGTTTACCATCACAAACAAAGTAAATTGATATATTAAGAACATGAATTCAAAGGGTTTTCATTTTGGATTAAAAAGGAACTTCCACATCATCTTTTCTATTTTTTAAATTGGAAAATGCATGAATCAATTAATATTAAACACATACAGCGATAGATACCACCGGTATCGTGGCCAATAAGTAGCTATTAAAATATGAAAATTCAATGTGTTCATGCCAGTCCTCTCACAACTCAGCGCTGTGAACAACTGGATGTTAAAATTGTTTCTCTGACAACTCAGCATTGTCAATGGCTGGGAACAACTGAAGGAACAACTATAGCTAGGAAAACGTTCTCAATTGTTTCACTCTTGTAGTAATGGTTGGATGTTCTAGCTGTGGTTGTTGGATCCTTTATAAGAATTTTTGTATATTTATTTTATAATTAGAAATTTGAATATGTAAGGATAATTACTATAGACTTTTCATACCAAGTATATAAAAATATAAAAAGGAATATCCATGATTTGCACCATTAAATATATAAGGAATAACCATGAATTGTCATGCAGAATATATAGATAACATCTACGAATTTCCATATAAAACATTTATGCAGAAATTATAAAGGATATAACAATGGTTTGTCAGTGAAAAATGTATGAGGATATCCATGATATCACCCTAAATATATGAGGAACAATTATAATTTTTCATAGAGAGAATTTATGTAGGAAATATAAATAATATAACAGCGAAATTCCAGCACAGAAGGTATAAGGATATCCACAAATTCGCCTAGAATATATGAGGATAATTTATGATTGACATACAAAGCATTTATGTAGGAATATAAAGAATATAGTAGTGAAATGCCAATGCAGAAGGTATGAGGATATCCACGAATTCTCCCACAATATGTGAGGAACATTTACGAATGACATACATAGCATTTATGTAGGAAATATAAAGAATATAACAGTAAAAATCGTTGTGTAATCCATAACTAAATCACTGTGTAAATCCATAACTAAATAACAATAAAATCCATAACTAAATCGTTGTGTAAATAACAATAAAAATCCACAACTAAATCATTGTGTAAATCAATAACTAAATCACCATCAACAACAATGATATTGTTATCTATTAATAAATCTATTGATAAATATGGTAATATTAAAAATCTATTGATGAATCTAATGATATCGTTGTCTGACAACAATATCGATGTGCATTGCGCACTCCAAGTACTACCCAGGTAGTCATTACACAGTCGTCACACAGTCATCGGAGATTTGGAAACACAGAGCAATGAAGTGGAAACGCGGAGCAATGAAGTGGAAAACCAACAAGAGATCTGGAAACACAATGAGAAAAGTGGTTGTTTTGCTGAGGTATGATAGTTGAGAACTCCATGCAAAACGAAATGAAAAGGCAACACCCAATCATTGAGTTTAAGAGGCCTCACATAGAAATAAAGGAAGTGGATCGTTGGGTAAAGTGAAGGTTAAAACAAGGTGTAAATGCATGGTGAAAACTCAAGTAAAAAGAGAGGGTGCCAAGATTACAACTCAAGGGGAAATGTAGAGGAACTTGCTTCAAATAAATGTTGGGCAAAGGAATGATCCTACACTTATTATCCATGCACAAGAAATAAGGGAATTTGAATCTAAATCTTTAACATCAGAGTGAAAGACAATCGATTCGACTCATGGCCGACTGCTCAGGCACAGAATAATAACTTTAAGGATCAAAGAACAGAGGATAAAAACACAAATCATCATCCAGATATTCTCTGTGGAGAAGAAAATAATGAAATAAAATCACAATCAAGGAAAAAGAAAACGCAGCCATGAGACACAAGAGCGCAGGAAAGGTTTTGATTCTGGGTCTCATTTTGGCCACGTGAAATAGATAGTAACTTGGAAATGAAGGATACTATGGATAACAAGGGTTATTACCGAATGAATTAAGTGACAAGGGGATTACATTTACCATAGACATACATGTGCAAGGAAATCTCATGGAAATTAAATAGTCATCCGAGTACAGTAAAATAAACAAGGGTAAGTTAAATTTCATTGTAATTAACAACTTTAACAGGTGCCTTAGCCAAATGCAAATGCTTCGAAGTGATTGTCCCGCATGTGCTCCTTCTAGCTCTCGCTTTCCAATTGATGTGGCCTCATCGGTACCTCCCATCTAATGCTAGGGGTACTCTTCTTCCCCTTGATCCCCCTGAGCCGCAAAGGGGCCATGAACACAATACTAGAGAATGGTAGCACCCATCTTGCCTCACAAGGTCGAGCTACCACTCGTTACCCAAGTTGGGTATGCCAACTCCCACAAGAGAAAGTTCAGTCAAGATGAAATTTTAGCAGCGTAACATTATGCAAGCCAGATGTGATCCATACTCATCCTCAGCCATCCCTTTTATAGAGTTTCTTAGTCATTAGTTTCCAAAAATTCACATTAGATTCCTTTTTCATTAATTTAATTAGGAAAAACCTCCCCCATACACATGTCACCTGATCCCCTAGTTGCACCAGAAAACAAATTTATTAATTAATTAAATTTGTCTATTTCCCCCACCCACCTAAAAGCATTCCTAAAAATGCTCCTCGATGTCCCAAAATTCCCTTACAATTATTAAATGACTTACACCTTACTTAATTCCTAGTTGAGTTCATAAATAGAAAGTTCCAAAGGCTAGATTCCTTACTAAGTAAGACATTCAATTTTTTCTTTAAGTTTCCTCTTTTCTTTAAGTTTCCCTTCTTCTTTAAGTTTCCTTTTTCTTTTAAGTTTCCCCCTTTTTCCCTTTTTAAATAAAAATCAATTTAGCAAGTGTAGATAAAAAAAACCATTTACCCTTTTAATAAATTTAATCCTCCATTATAATAAATAATTAAGTTTGAATTTCTTACCCCCCCTTCTTGTTACATGTTTATTTTTTTTCTTTAACCACATGTTCTACTTGGACCTAGGTTTTAATTTCCCTAGGTTGGGTGAAAAAATTTTTTTAAGGGAACTTTTAGTTATTAAACTTTACTCATACCATCATCTATTTTAGGGTTTCCCAGGTTCTAAGGGGGAATTGTTTTCTAGGAACTAGGTTTATTAACTTATCATAGTTGAAATCGTGACGTGCCCTTCAGGACACACTATGTGCTCCAAGGGTGTCACTCGCTTCTTTATGTTTTGTTTGCACGACGTTCCCTTCAAGACACACTACGTGCTCAAAGTGTGTCACTCACCACTTTCCATTTTCTTTTCGCAACATGCCCTTCAAGGAACACTACCTATTCCAAGGATGTCACTCACCTCTTTCTTTTTTCTTTATGCGACGTGCCCTTCAAGACACAATGCATTCTCCAAGGGTTCCACTTACTTCTTGACTGAATTTGGTAGACGTACAACCCCTGTATTCAATACACCATCAGGTGATCTTATGGGAGACTAAGGGCCTCTAAGTAATAAGGACCCTGCCTTATTTCGCACCCTTTAGAAACATCATGAGCGACTGTCACAGTCTTCCCTCACAACATCGTGGGTATCTCGAACTAGGTAATTGTTAACATACATTTCAAGCCACGGCGGGAGTGCTAGTAGGATTTGTTAGGACTGCTGCCACACCTCTCCCTCAATGTCTCTAGTTGTCATGCATGACCCCTTTACTCCACATGTGAGTCTAGTCGGCAATCTATCGTTAGCCTGCATCTATCAATGAATCATTTCGGAAACAATAATCAACATCATAATATCTATTCATATGTACATATATCACATCAACCACATTTAAACGCTAGTAGTCTGCTCACTGACTCGATTCAGAGTCCAAGGGACTTCATCGATGCCTTTGCATCATCAATGTCCAAAGTCCTGCACACTCAGGAGAACCCAGTCAATAACACTTGTCTATGTAAATACAACAAAATAATATATCATCAAATCCACAATATCTCATAATCATAATCAAAACAACCAATAGTATAATAACCCGAATCACTTTCACGCAAGTGTCCTTAAAGAATAAGTTCTCTTAGTGTGCGTAAGAGAGGGATGTTACAACCTTTAATGCTTAATTTTGTTGTATACAAAAATGGAATCGCTGGTAAATGAAAAGATGAATTATAGAGAGTAAAGACAACAGTAATCACAGAGAAATAAGGAGCAATTTGTGGTACCCAATAAGGAATTTGTTGGGCAGTTACAAAGAAAATTGACTGAATAAAGGAACCAGAATCATAGAGCAATAAAGAAGTATTTTCGTTGTACACAATAAGGAATTTTTTGTGCAGAGAAATTATCCTTCACTTATTATCCATGCACAGGAAAGTAGGGCATTTGAATCTAAATCTTTAACACCAGAGTGAAAGACAGTTGATTTGATTCCTAACCGACTACTCAGGCACAGACTAATAACTTAAAGGATAAAGGAACAGAAGATAAAAACACAATTTCTTTGTATTAAAAACAATAAAAACGCAAAGTAAAATAAATAATGGCCCGAGACCAAAATGCAGTCTTCCTTAGTAATAATACAACACAATAATAATCTCAATGAGAATCGGAAACTACAATAAAATGAAATAATAAAAAAAATCTCAGAAACATAAATTTATTGACCCTTTTGCAATTTCAGAGGGCGCACTATCGTCGAGATAACAATTCATATGCATAACTAAACAAGTCTTTTTATTTTAACATTATCTACGCAATCCATCTTTCGACAATAAAGAAATGCATGAACAAGGAATTGAGCTATTATTAATACAAATTATGCACATGCGTACCTTATCCAAATGCGAAGAACCTGAGGTGACTGTCTCACGCTCGTGCTTCGTCTAAATCTGACTTGTCGACTGATGAGACCTCACTAGTACCTCCCATCCAATGCTATGGGTACTCTTCTTCCCCTTAAGCCCCCTGAATTGCAAAGGGGGAAAACACCGAATACCAGACAATGTTAGCACCCAACTTGCCTCGCAAGGTCGAGCTACCACTCATTATCCAAGCTGGGTATCCCAACTCCCACAAGAGAAAGTTCAGTCAATATAAAATTTCAGCAGTATAACGTTATGCAAGCCAGATTTGTCCCATGTCCTCCTCTGCCATCCTTTTTATAGAGTTTCTTAGTCATTAGTTTCTCAAACCCTTATTAGTTTACTTTTTCATTTATTTAATTAGGAAAAACCTCCCCCGTACACATGTCTCCCGATCCCCTAGTTGCATCGGAAAATCAATTTATTAATTAATTAAATATTCCTATTTCCCTCACCCACCTAAAAACGTTCCTAAAAATGCTCCTCGACGTCCCAAATTCCCCTTACAATTCTTAAATGACTTACGCCTTACTTAATTCCTAGTTGAGTTCATAAATAGAAAATCTCAAAGGCTAGATTCCTTACTAAGATGGACATTCCCCTTTTTCTTTATGTTTCCCCTTTTCTTTAAGTTTCCTTTTATTTTAAATTTCCCCCTTTTTCCTTTTTAACTAAAAATCATTTTAGCAAGTGTAGATAAAAACAACCATTTACCCTTTTAATCAATTTAATCCTCCATTATAATTTTTACTTTAATAATTAAAGTTTTAATTTCTTAACCCCCTTCTTATTACATGTTTATTTAGTTTTTTTTCTTTATCCACATGTTCTACTTAGAACTAGGTTTTAATTTCACTAGGCTGGGCAACAATATTTTTGGGAACTTTTAGTTATTAAACTTTACTTATCACATCATTTGTTTTAAGGCCGACCAGGTTCTAAGGAGGCATAGTTTTCTAGGCACTAGGTTTATTAACTTACCACAGTTAAAATCACGATGTGCCTTCAGGATGCACTACATGCTACAAGGGTGCCACTCACCTCTTCATGTTTTCTTTGTGCGATGTGCCCTTCAAGATGCACTACGTGCTCCAAGGGTGCCACTCGCCTCTTGACTAAATTTGGTATACATAAAACCCCTAGAGTCAACACTCTATTAGGTGATCTTGTGGGAGACTAAGGGCCTCTAAGGAATAAGGACCTTGCCTTATTGCATGCCCCTTAGAATCATCGTGAGCAACTGTCATAGTCTGCCCTCATGACATTGTGGGTCTCTCGAACTATGTAGACGTTAACCTACATTTTGAGCCATGGTGGGAGTTCTAGTAGGCTGTGGTAGGGTTGCTGCCATTCCTCTCCCTCAATGTCTTTGGTTTTCATCTGTGTCCCCTTTACTCCAAATGTGAGTCTGGTCGGAAAGCTATCGTAATCTTGCATCCATCAATGAATCATGTCAGCAATAACAATCAACATCATAATGTCTAATCATATGTACATATGTCACATCAAAAACATTCAAACCCTAACAATCCACTCCCTAACTCAATCTGGAGTCCAAGGGGTTTCATCGATGCTTCTGTATCCTCAACATCCAGAGTCCTACACACTCAAGAGAACCCAGTCAATAACACCTTTCTATGTAAATACAACAAAATAACATGTCATCAAATCCACAATATCTCATAATCATAATCAAAACAACCAATAGTATAATGAACTGGATCACTTGCATGCAAGTGTCCTCAAAGAATAAATTCACTCAGTGCACGTAAGAGCGGGATGTTACATAATTTTCTTACTATGACATGCGACTTTACTGTCAGACACACTTTCTTCATTAATCATTGCAATTTCAATGCTACCATTTTCAGTCATTATTTCAGTTACAAATATTTCAACACTATCATCATTTTCAACAACAATGTCCTCATGAAATTCAACATTCTTACTCCACTTCTTCATTTCAAGAATATCCCAAAATATTTTTGCACTAGGTATTTCACCAGATTAATGCAAAATACTAGACAAAATGTTTTCATCAATTGTTGATATAATAAGTTGTAATGTTATTGCACCTCTTCTCTTATCAAAGAAATTGAAACAACCTCCATGATCATAATGCAATAAATCTACTAACCATAGTAATCTTTTCATTTCAGTTGCCTAAGGTTCATGATTTATACCTAAGAAGAATGGAAATTTTGGCTTCAATATTTTATATACTTCATCAAATTCTTCATTTATTTCTTCATGGTCTTCACTGATCTGGTCCAACACTGCATTATCATCCTCAAGAATGGGTTCTTCATCTGAAACTATAAACACATCATACTAATATGCAAAATAATGACTCTTCATGCTGATTCTTTCTGCTCATTTGTTTCAACTCTCTCCAAAGCTCTCTAATTTTCCTTTGCTAACCGATGGTGTATTGTCCTTTTATCTTCTTCCTTCTCTTTCTTATATTGGAGGTTGTGTGATTCCGATGGAATGGGAACGTACACCTCACTTGGCTATAATACCTCCATGCAGCGAACCAAATGCTTCCTCTAACAACAAACCGCTTCCCTTTTTCTACACCATGATAAGTACAAGAATTGTGTCTGCATATTCATTTCATTGTAGAGCTTAGAAATAAATTAGATTTCTCATGTCAAACCATGTACATGCTTTGTAATCTACTCAGGTCTACAAGTAGAAGAAATAGATCGATTCTCAAGACCACAGATTGTGATGGCATAAGGTCAGTGTAGACTTTCACAGACACAAATCAATTGATGCAGTCATAAATTTTTACTTAGTGGAACAACAAACCACATACACATCTGCGTAATCTCTAAGAGGATAAATATCACACACCAACTTGTCCATTTTTCCGATGAGGGGGATACGACAACTCTTTTATCTTGAGTGCAATGTCACTCCAAAGGTTGCTTAAAGGAATACATGTCACTTAATTGCAAAGAGAGAAATGTATTGAGTGGGCATCATGTGTGTTATTATTGATACCAACATTATATTATTATAATATTCATTTTAAAACCTAGATGCTATTAGGAACAATAAAAATAACTGAGATGTGGAGGCCATGGTGCTTAGCAGAACACCCACCAAAAGACCGATAAACAATTTTGTCTGTCCTCTCTTTCTCCACGACGGGAAAATAAAAACAAGGAAGATGGGCGAGTTCCTCATATGCAGTTCCATGAATTCTCTATAATATGGTAGTTTCTACTATAATATTTTACACGTCAACAGATTCACACCATTTCTCACAGCGCTATCACACAACTTACACATGTTGTGCTTATCTTCACTCGAGTTATACGATGTCGCTTACAAAAAAATAAATTATAGCAGTGACAAAACACAAATCAATGGATGCACCAGCAAATAATTCAAACCAAATGATAGGAGCAACGACTTTACTTTGAACATATATGGATCTCATCCTCCTCTCACCATCGACACAGGAGTTCACATCGGGTTTACCAACAATCGATTCTCTGTATCTGGATCTTAGCCTCCTCTCACCACTGACGCAGGAGTTCATGTCGGGTTTACCAACTATCGATTATCTGTACAAACTGGCTCAAAAATAGTAGCGGTCACATCTCTCCTCAGTGCATAGGCTCATGTCAATGGTGCTTCCTTTTGAAAATTTCAAACAACAATGAATTCTCACATAGATTTCTTCAAAAAAAAAAATATAACCTTCAACAAGGTGCTCTTGCAAGGGCACATAGAAGATCTCTCTTTAGTTACATGGCATAAGTGTCCATCATTGACATAAAACTCCACACCTTCTTATAACTTAGGGTTGATTCTTGCAGCGCGTGCTCACTAAACCAGGGACTATACCAAAAATATTTGTTGGTACACTTATCAATTACGATGCATATGCATTGCTTCCATATCTCTCGAGACACCTTCGGTCCGACCCACGTAGATAAACAAAATTGATGCAACTTAGGGTTTTAGTTTGACAACAATACAAATGGCTATAAAAAACATAGATCAATCAACAGAATGCATATCAATTTGGGTTGCCAATTGTTCCAAGAGTCGTGCTTCATTCATGATCCTTGTTTCAGATCATCGCTCCTCCAATGTACATGTCAGGTTATTTCCTGATCACTGCTCCCTCACCCATATTAACACTCAGATCAACACCCAAATTGACGCTCACTTCAGATTCTCCATTTTAGTTGGTGGAATGATCGACAAGATCACTCTTCTCTTATGCATTTTCAAAAAATAATAAACCAAATGATCCAGGTGGATATCAGGGGCCACCCACCTTTTCCAAATGGCTCAAAACAATTTTCTGACCATTTTGGCAATTTACTATTTTTAGCAGGTTTTCACTTCCGGGGCCATTTTGAGGGCCTAAATGAAGTTTTTCGAGATCGAGGTTCTCAATGATATCCGAAGGCATGATTGAGCCCCCAAAATGAATCTCCTCGACGATACCTTTCCAACAAGCTATCACATGCCTAAAACGGAGATCGTATGCAAAAGTTACGACCCCGGGAAGTTGATGCACCAACTTACCCAAACAGGGCCCACATGACTTTTGGCGCTTCATCTCCTAGGGTTAGGTTTTTGGATGTCTAGGA
>ML782298.1:736089-748103 GCA_009831015.1 Picea engelmannii
TGGTGGGGAAATTTCACAGTAGGCTTCTCACTGGGTCGGAGGATTTCTCTATTCCAAACAGGCGGAACCGCAGGGCTCGCTGCCCCTCTTGCCATTTCACTTAGAGCATTCACGAATTGGGCGATACCAACACCATCACTCATGCAATGATTCGACCGCAAACCCAATACAAAGCCTCCACATCTGAGACGGGTTACCTGGAAATTTATACGGTGGCAAAAATTCTATCAGTTTACTCTACAACATTCGATACCGCATACGGCAAAACCTAATCTCTGGGCCGAATTTAACAAAATTATGTTGTTTTAAAAAATATTAGGGAGAAACCCAGGGACTTCCTTATATTAACCGCAATGCAATCAAATTTTTAAACTACCCAAAGAGATTATCGACTCTAAAATCTTATTTGTGAGGACTACAAACCTGAATCAGAAGTAGTGGAGAGTCTGTGATGTTTTCCGATCCTGGAACGTTATTGATAAAGTCATCTCCTCGAGGAATAGGTGGATACAGATCTCCAAATTCTTCCAAGGAAATATCAGCATCCGCTTCTACGAAAAGAACCCCTTCACCAGTGCAGTCCACAGTGAGTTTACCGTTCTCTGCATCTCTCAATCTTCCAGCAAAAGGATAGTAATGCACCAGAACCTTTGCTAGAGCCTCTTTGATAACATTGACTGGATCCTCTCCAATCTTCTTCTTGGAGGAGCCGCCGCGATAAAATAGAAGCTTGGGAATATGATACCTTGTTCCCGGTTGATCGTCGATGTTGGAAAGATAAAGGGATTGACGGGGAGTAGGGCGATCGGGGGCGACTAATAGAGGTGGCTGTCTGGTGATCATGCAATTCGGAGCAGTCCTCGGAGCGGTACACAACACAGCAGAATAAGAAGAAGGGGGGAAAGCAGCCAATCGCGCCGCTGCCTGTCTAACAACCGTCGATCTCAGAACGGCCATGGAAGCTCAGTACCTACTAGGGTACTTAATTCGAAATTACGATGATAAACACTCAGAGCTAAACAAATTTCTCAAAGGGAGAGCTGCTTCGGAAGATTAACTAGAGCTAGGTCAAATTTATAGACGAAACCCTGACGGAAACAGTTAAGAAAAACAAGTTCTAAAAGCATCTACATTATTTTGTCGCCATTCTCTGTCCTGTTGTATTGACAAACGAGTCTTCAGACCGTGCTGCCATCTACCCATACCGTACTCTCACAGTCTCCAAATTAATCTCACTCGAGTGAATCTTCTTGTCCGCTCCGCAGACTGAAGCCTTTGAGTGTGGAGTAGACTAATCTTCAATCAAATAGCCTCATTTCCGGCGTTATTTTAGGGAGAATTTTTTGTCAGTTTATAATTTTATCATTTCAAAGCTGTAATTCACGATTTTTATATCGAATCAGATAGAAAAAATAAATCGATTAGATTACAATTTTTTTTGTTTGCCGAGTACCAGCCAAAACAGTCTGGAATGAAACAGTTTAGTTATCTCGATAGAGGACGCCTTTAAATGCAATTTAAATCAGAATGTATGAAGATACTTCAATTTTAATGTTGTGGCCTCTCATTGCATATACTCGTGATCATATCTGAAGGTATTCCTAAAGTTCTAAATTCAATTCGCGGCGCCATCAATTTGAATTCCTAAATAATTGTGTTTCGATTGCTATCGATTCTGTTTGTGTACTAACTGGCACAGCCGCAAGTGGTTGGTGAGTGAATGACGGAGAGGTTTATGCTGGCAAATAAAATGAAACGTGTCCATAAAATAGAAAGTCAAATCTGAATTTATTTAGAGTGGTAAATTGGTAAATATTAAATGGTTAACCTTTTTATTATGTGTTAATCACTCAGAGAGAGTAGTAATCAGCTAGTCATTATAGTGAATTTTAAATATGATCAATGAAGTTAGTGGTTGAAATCACAATCATTGATTTATTGGGACGACTAACAATATTCCATCAATATTTAATCTTGTTCATACAAAACTGATTAAACACTAAACACCTATTAAATATATCTATTTTCAATATTTAAATTGTATTAACATTCTAATAATTTCATATATATAATTTTGAAATTATTTCATTTATACTTAAAGACACACTAATGAATCTAACATTTTTTCTTTAAGCAAAACGATTTTTGAAATTTTGAAAAAGTTCCAGAACAAGATTCAATTTTTGGAATTTAGAAAAAGCTTGAAAACAGGAAAGTCACACTTCAACAATCAATAGCATTTGGATGGTGGTCTCGAAAATAGTAGTGCGCATACAAATTAGTTGTGATGGTGCTTTCGAAAATAGTAGAAGCACCAACAAATCAATCTTCAGCGCACTAACATATGATTCTCTTCAGCGCACTATTGTGCTTCAACATATTATTCACTAGTGTTTCTTATAATGACAAAAAAAAAAAATGTCTTGTAAAGTATGTTTTAAGTTACATATGGTATATATTGATTGTAGTTTTGGTTTAAATGGACGAACATAAAATAATGTGATAAATCAAATTATAAAGGAAAATTGAATTAAAGTCACGACTAAGTTTAACATATGGTATATATTGATTGTAGTTTTGGTTTAAATGGACGAACACAAAATAATGTGATAAATCAAATTATAAAGGAAAATTGAATTAAAGTCACGACTAAGTTTAACTTATATGTTTTATCTCAAAACTCTCTCCCTTAATATATTAAGGTTGCACTCAAAAAGGTGCTCGCCAAAGAGGTTATCAGAGGTTTCCAATATTACAAAGCATAGCTTCAATTTCATTAAATCAAGTATGAGGAAAAATTGAGTGTTTGTCCTAAATTATTAAATTAAGAATTAATATGGTAAATTGAGTGTTTGTCATAAATAATGAATTGATATGGGAATTATATTACTTTGATTGCTTAATCATAAGTATGGAATTTAACTTATACAAAACTTACTTACTTGTTAATTTAAACATCGTTTGTTATTTTATTTAAAATGATTAATACAAATAAAAATAAAATGAAATGAATAAGTATTTCTACTAAGATGCTTTGCATTATCAAATTTTATTAACCATTTCTTAGTATCAATTGCATCATTTCAAATCTATTATAGATTGATCCCATTGTCTTATCATTACAAGCCTTCACTATAACATTAGGAAACCATTAGAAATGAATCATAGAATAAATTTATTGTTCATACAAGAATTCATCCATTATGATAATAGTAATTGATATTTTTCTATTGATGGGATTCAATGGTTCAAATTTGTCATTAAATTATCTTCATCATGTGTTTTTTTTCTTAAAAAAAGGTATGAAATAGATGAAATGCGAGAAATAGAGAATATAAATAATACACACACCATCCATAAATAAACACAAAATATGACTTGCTAAACCAAACACAAAAGAAAACCCAGCTAGAAGGTGAGGTTGTTTTGCTCTCTTTTCTTCAAATGCAGGTACAAAGAAAGAGACACTCTCTGTGGAATTGTCTTTAACATTGTGGTCTGGATAGCTTTCTACAGAATCTCTATTAGTCTATTATGCTCAAGGAATACCACTCTCAAAAAAATTTCTTAGTTGCAGAACAAGATAAAATGCAAAATAATTGAACCCCTTCTCCTCTTAGCGGCATGGTATTTAACATAGTCTGATAGCCATATACGGTTAGGCATTCACATCATCAACCCTAAATTAGTGATTGGGTTTGGACCTTCTAAAATGTTCTAGAAAATCCACTACCTAACTAGCCACACACATTTAAGTAATCAGGGATGACATGGCATCCACTCACACCATAGTGATCAATGTTGTAGGTCAACATGCGAGAGGCATAATTTTCACATACAAACTTCGATTGAGGTGATTCTTGCACCGTTGGAAAGGTATTGATGTAGAGAATATAGTTGGAGGGTCCATAGTAGTGTTCGAACCATAAAAAATGTTGTTTTATGCATCAAAATGAATCTAAAATATTTCAAGCGGTTTTTTAGAACCAAATTTCCAAATTTGGATCAGTCTCTAAAATGGATTTGCAAGTTGATTCCTCCAATTTTTTTCACCCATAAAGCATCGAGATAGATGAAAAATAATATAATGATCCAATCCATATCATATAGGAGAATTGTGCAATTCCATAAGGACCTTCTGTTTGAGTTGGGAATTCTTACCTAAATATAGATGATCATGATACCATAGAAAATCAATCTTCCATGCAAATTTGTCTAATGAACTCAGATCCTCTTGTAGTTTTTGAATGATATTGCATATCGCTTGATATTTTTTCCATTCTATCCTTTCTTCTTCCACCCAGTCAGATTGTGAAATAGAAATAACACATAATGAACCCTAAGTTTATTCTTATTTTTTTAAAAGTGCATTTGCCACAATATTATGTTTTCCCTTTTTGTACATAATTTCAAAGTCATAACCTATCATCTTTGTAACCCATTTTTGTTTCTCTTATGAAGATAATCGTTGCTCCAAGAAGTATTTCAAACTATCATGATCTATTTTTACTTTGAAGTCTCTTCCTATTAGGTAAGGTTAACATTTTTCTTAACTACATGTAGTATGGACAAAGTTTATTTTTCATAAATGGGTTTCAGTAAGTTATTTCCTTTAAGTTAGTTTCTTTCAAAGGTAAGGGGACTTTCTCCTTGCATTAAAACTACACTAATGTCATGGCCTGAAGCATCACACTCCATAATCAATATTTTTGTGAAGTCAGGTGTGGTCAGGACAGGACTTGTACATGTAGCCTCCTTAAGTTTTTCAAAAGATTTTGTTCTTTCCTGAGTCCAAGAAAGTTATTCCTTATTTAATAATGTTGTTAAAGGTGTATTTATTTGACCATAGTTCCTGGAAAAATTGTGGTAATAGCTTGTCAATCCTAGGAATACTCTAAGTTTCTTCAAGGTTTTAGGAATTGCCCATTACCTCATAGATTTAATTTTTTTATGGTCCACTTTTTCACCTTCATGAGATATAATATGAAATATATATTCCACTTGTCGAACCCCAAAGGAAGACTTGGAAGGATTTGCATAAATTTGTTACTCTTCCAATAGTTGTAATACTATGTAAACATGGTGTGCATGCTCTTCCCAAGATATTCTATAGATTAGTATGTCATCAAAAAATACTAACACATTTTTTTTAAGGAAGGGTTTGAAAATAGATTTTATCAAAATTTGAAATGTTGAAGGTGCATTAGTAAGTCCAAATGCATAACCAAAAAATCATAATGACCTTGATGTGTCTTAAAGGCTATTTTGGGAATATATTCCTACTTCATTTTGATTTGATGATATCATGAATGAAGATCAACCTTAGTACATAAAATTGCTCCATGAAATTCATCTAATAATTCATCAATGACAAGAATTGTAAACTTATATTTGATGGTCATTTTGTGGATTTGTCTATAATCTCGACACATATGCCATGCACCATCCATTTTCGCAATGATCATCGTTGGCGAAGAGAAATAACTTTGGCTTGGTTGAATGATGTTGAACTCTAACATTTCTTGGATCATATGCTCAATATCACTATTTTGTTCATATGCATACCTGTAAGGCATATTGTTAGGTGTTACACTTCATGGTTGAAAATAAATAACATAGTCATGATCTTGGGTAGGTGGAAGACCCTTAGGAATTTCTCCAAATACTTTGGAATGATTGTTGATAACTATTTGGAGATTCAATGGAGAAAGGATATAGGTGTTTAAACATGTAGTGAGCACAATTGTAGAATTACACCATGGTGTCACTTTCTGAGTAATTTTTCATGCTATTAAATCTTATCACCTTAGAGGGCTTCCCTTGGACACATGTAAGTGTTGGATTACTGAGAGGGGGTGAATCGGTAATAGAGCAATTTAATCATTTTTAACCATATAATCCAAGTGTTATATCAATGTAGGATTATCATCCAATAACTTCTGAGTAAATAAGCAATGAACAAATGAACAATTATACACATACACAGTACACCAATGTTTTATGTGGAAACCTAAAGCGGGAGAAAACCACATAATGTTTTTTCTTATATGTCTTGAAGAATTACATTCATTGGAAGCACCAACTTCCTGTGTTTTCCATCTGCAACTGGAAGGAGGCTCCAACCCCCTTGTTTCTCAGGATACAACCTGAGGGGAGCTCCAACTCCCCTATTCTCTGGCTACAACCAGAAGGAGGCTATGTAAGGTACCTCGAATTTACCAAACAAAAAAAAACTTTTGTGATCATGAACTCTTCAAAATTTCATTTAAAAATATTACTTGGTAGAAGGATAAGACCCTAACCAACTCTTATTATAAAACTCAGAGGTATAAATCCTAAGCCTGACTTACTACAAATGTTATAACTACATCATCTTAACTCACTTCGAATAGAAAATATTATAAGGGTAAACCTCCAAGGTTCTAGAAATTTCCTTTTTCCTTCATTCTATATACTTATATGTAACTGTAGGTCTATGCAAATAATACTCAAACTTAGATTTCGATGTTACAAATCACTCTTTAACATAAGGTCTTATGTTATAGTTCAATGTTTAACATGAGATCTCTAATTTCATGCTCATGTCCACTTAAGTAAATTACCCATGGGACACAATACTTAATTTCCATCTATATAGCCATGAGGTTCATGTTTAATAGCGGGTAACTAGTATATCTACCAAATCCCGATCAATCAATGATTCTTAGAACCTGCAAGGCGATCGTAGTGATAGTTCTAGTCCAAATATCAAAGGTAATTTGATAAACGAGGGTTATGTTAGCTCTCGTTAGCCTGACTTAAGGTGTTTCCAATGAAGATTTAACTAGGTCGGACTGCTAACTAAAGTTAACGCCATGGATTTGAAATGGGATTTGATTTTTGTTGATCCAAGGAGGGGATCTAATCGCAATGTTCTTTAAGGAAAGGAAAGGTCCACTGACAGGAGTAGTTAAGGCTCCGTATTCACCATTAATGATAGTCTTGCGAGCGTAAGTTACAAGGTGCTAACCTGGCTTTTCAACCAACATGTCACACCGGTTCTGCCCATATCACATGGCTAACTTTCCTTTGTACCCTTCACATTTAATCTAAGAAATGAAAGTGTCTCTTAAGGTTTCATGGGTTTATAGTTTTTCATTATTGAGTTCTATGAAGAGGCTCTGCATAATGTTCCTTAGCGGTGAAGACTAATGTTATGGAGGTCATTCCACCGATCCATCCTATGGGGTAGGCCGATTCCCTGGTAAGTCTTCCTTAACCATACTACCATAGGTGCGTATCTAGGTGGAGTAATTCGGGAGAGTCATTATAGTCTCGTTATCATCATCCTGCAACTGTTGTTATGTTTTCTTTCCTTTTATTGAAACCTTATCCTATTATTGCTTCTCTGAATACTTTTGTAGTCATCACGTTCATGGAGAAGTGATTCCCTTTGAAGTTATCGACATTTACCCTAATTTCAGTAACCATTCTTCACTTGCCCATACTTCGCGGTATAGGTTTTTCGTAGCTCTTTTGATAGTGGAGTTCCTTACGGACCCTCTAGTAGTCGGCTTCAGGACTCGAGTCGACTATTTGTAAGACTGGGTGGAAGTTCTAAAAGTCTTTGCTTATTCTTTCTCTTGTTTTAATTTCTCTATATCTAGAGTTTTGGTTGGTGTCGAATGAAATGATATTGTTGTTAAAGTAGAGAAGTCCAATGTTGTTATCCTGTGGTTCATACAAATTCTTACTTATACAATTATTGTATCTATCCTGGTCTAGAATTTAGATTCAAAAGATGGGGCATCTTTGTATTGTTTGTCTTCTTAACCCTACTGTATGCCATTTGGTGCTCGACGACTCTGTGTATTTTCCGTTTAATATGAAAGCATACAGTATGTATTATATTATTTACGCATTATAAGTATTTGATACTGTTGACTAAAACATCTCCTTAAAATCGTTAATTGTTGTATAAAGATTTCCTCATTGTTGGTTTAGTTTTGTTTCTAAGGATTTGTATGATCACTAATGATGGGCCCTGTTTATGCAAGGGTACCCATCAGGGGTTCAAGCACCATTCACCCTTTGCTTGGCGTATATCCAGTCAGGGGGCAATGAGGCGAACAGAGGAAGAGAACGGGCCAGCCAAAATGAAAGCTAAGTACCACTCAAGCATACCCTTTTTGTGAACAATCACCATTATGTTGACGTTCCTTTTCTTTTCTTTCATATTATGCTAATACCTTTAAAGGATAAATATTTTAGGGTTTTCATCTTCTCACAGTCCTCAGAGGTTTCGTTCTTGTCTTCAGTATAAAAGGTACTCGAGTTCCCTTTGAATAAGCTTTCAGGATTCGATAGTGAAGGGCATGACTGTTGGAAATTTTTAACAGGTTGTCATTGATGGAAACTACAGCAATGAAGATGGAATGAATACATAAAGAATGTAATAGATGGGCACCAAAAGTATTTTGGGAAGAAGCTGCAGAGCAACCTCGATAAGATCAGAAGAGATAGTGCAGAGGATGTTGGCAAATGTTTAACAGGTAGCGTATGCTTGTCATTGATGGCAATTACAACAGTGAAGATGGCAGGATCAAAGTGTGCATCGATGGAAAAACAGGAACAACGTAAGCTCAGGAGGAATTAGCGCAGAGTCAAATGCAGTGCGTTTAACAGGTAGAAGGATAAAATTAAGGGCATCCATATTTCTCCATCTGCAGGAGAAAGGAAGAAGGATAAAATCCCTTAGGGGCCTGAGCGTGTGAGAAGATTAAGAGAGACAGCACTGAGTGTGCATGTGAAGACTCTGCAGAGGCACAGAAGTCCAAGAATCCCTTGGTGATTCGGAAGTGAAAGATCAGGAGGAACATCGTCGAGGAGAACACACGCAACAAAGCTCAAGATATAGGAGTTCACAGAGGAGAAGGAAGACAAAGGTCGAGGCCTTTGAGAACTTGTAATTCTCCCAAGGTTGGGAGGAAAGTGTGCAAAAGTCAGGAGGGAGCACAGCCGCCGTCAGTTCAGCTGAAGAAGAATATCTGGACCATTGATTTCTATTTCCAGGAGGAGATTAGGAGAATCCTATAGAAGGGAGAGATTGAGAGCCACTGGATCTCATTCAGAAATCCCGTCATCCGTCAGATTGGACAGGAGCTACACGAGGCTTACCATCGGGCAAATCCAAGGTGAAATCCTGAAAGGAGGGTTGATTCATCAGGGTTTCACATATCGACAATCCCGTGAGCCAATGCATTGTGGCATTGAAAAGCTCGAAACCCCGACGAGTGGTAAAATTGTGGTCATGAGGATAACGATCATATGGGCTAGGAGCCTAGCCAGAAGAGCTAGTGCGTAAAGAGCACGTTGGGATTCGAGGGATCGCGAATCCTGAGGAAATACATGTTTCGACATTGGAAATTCTGAAACCCCGATGAGGAGGTTTGGCTGCGGTCATATAGGGGGAGGTCACGTGGACCACGAGCTTAGCCGGAGGGCTAATTGAAGTTAGAGGCGTCAGATCTGAGCATAGGGTCCGACCATCGTTGGATCAAGGAAAACTTGCACGATCTTTAAAAGTGCAAGGAGCAGAGGGCTCACAAATCCCAGAAGCAGGAGGACCATCCATCTCAGGGGGTGATCTGGACCGTTGATCTGACTCCTTGTCGGAGTTTCGAGGATCACGTGTTGGAAATGTCAAAGAAACAATGCAACAGGAATCCCGATTTCTCGATATGAAAAATCCCGACGTAATCTGAGCCGTCAAATCAAGATCACATCTGAACCGTTGATCCAACTCCCTGTCGAAGTTTCAATAATCACGTGTTGGAAATCTCAAAGAAACAATGCAATAGGAATCCTGATTTCTTGATATGCAAAATCCTGACGTAATCTGAGCCGTCAAATCAACATCACATATGAACCGTCGATCTGACTCACGTCAACAAACCACGTCAGCTAGGAACACGTGGGATAACCAGGTAATGACAAGTGTCATACTGATTCAACATGCCAAGCACATGTAAGTCACTAATCAGGGTGAGACGTGGCAGTTATTTAACACATGTGACGTCAGCAGACGTACACCTTGTCGGAGTTTCAGGGATCGAGAGTTGGACATGTCAAAGATTATTGACATCAGGAATCCCGATATCGCGATATGTGAAATCGCGATGTAATCTGAACTGTCATATCAAGTGTTGATCGGAGGGCTACTGATGCATGACATAGTGAAACTACTAGAAACCATTGATGGCGTCTGCTAGAGAATTCAAAGAGACCCCTGTGTGATCTCCAGAGCAGATGAAGAGTCTCCAAGCTTCGTCCAAGTGACGGAATACTATTCTTAGAAGGGATTGATAGATGGATGAGCGTGGAAGCCTGTAACTAAAACAGAGAAGGTGAGATTGACTGTCACAGAGAAGACAAAGAGTCTCAAATGCCAGAGAGGCTGAGGAATCTCAATATAACATCTAGTGATGCTGAATGTGTGGGAAAATGGCCAGAGAAGCTGAAGAGTTACGATGATGATCACGCAGAGCACTTGAGAGGTGGAGGAGATTGGCGTGGTATGAGCATGTAGAGGAATGGTGAATATTGCATGCACAAGATGCACAGAAGCTAGATATACACGATACAGAGAAGAGAAGGGTTGTTGTTGTTGTTGGAGTTTGTTGTGGTTGTTGTTGGTGAAGGTGATTCATGTGTGAAGAAGGAGGAGAGTGCAGCAGCTGAATAGCACAAAAGAGGAACTGTGCAGTGAATGGACATAACGCACATAGCATAAAAAGAAGAAGAACAGATAGCGCAAGTCATGTGTGCAGAAAGACAATGAGGCAGACAGAGCAACGAAATGCAGCAGAACAATGATTAGTCTGGTAAGCCATTGTTGAACATCATATCACTGTAATAAGTTTCAGAAGCAAAGATTTATATTCTAGGGTGGAAGGGATGTGCTAGGGAGGACTGTTGTCCTCATAGGTTCAAGTGGGTGCTTGAACACAGGGAGTTGTAGCTTCCATCTGGTTGCAGCCAGAGAAACCAGGGTGGTAGAGTGGTGCAAGGGAGAACTCTTGTTCTCTGTTATACAGGTTGGTGCCTGTATGATTGGAAGTTGGTGCTTCCATCCAGTTGGTGCTGGAAACACTCAGGGAGTTGGTGCTTCCTTCTAGTTGGTGCTAGAGAAACCAGGGAGTTGGTGCTTCCTTCTAATTGGTGCTAGAGAAACCAGGTAGTTGGTGCTTCCTTCTAGTTGGTGCTAGAAAAATCAGGGAGTTGGTGCTTCCTTCTAGTGGGTGCTAGAGAAAAGAGAGAGTTGGTGCTCTCAGCAAGTAGCATCTTGCAAAATAAAGGTTGTAGCCTCATTATGAGTTGGTGCTCATATGTATGATAATGTAAAGAATGTAACTATTACTTATCATACAAAGAAAAAGAGGTTTTTACCCTGTATGGGTTTCCTCGGGAAATATTTGTCTCTGTGTTTCGCATATATGTGTCACTGATGCTGAATGTGCCATTGTTTATTTCCCTGCATTAATGTGACCATCATTCAGTGTTTCTGCAAAGAGTTTAAAAGAAGCATAATTGTTTAAGCACGGTAACAACTGATTCACACCCCGCCCTCTCAGTTGTCCAACATTTGGTATCAGAGTCGGCCCCCTTTTATCTAAGGGTAGATCCTAGAGATTAAAAATGACAAGCCATGAAGGGACTTCAGTCACTAGGCCTCCTCTATTTGATGGAACGAATTTTGCCTTTCGGAAGGTTAGAATGAGAACATACCTAATGGCCTTAGGAGCTGATGTATGGGATGTAGTAGAGACTAGATACATAAAGCCTATTGTGCTAGCGTCCAAGGATGATAAGTTAGAATTTAGATTTAATGCTAAGGGAATGAATGCTATCTTGAATGGACTTGCAGAAGCCGAGTTTGTGAAGGTGATGCATCTTCAAACTGCAAAAGAAATGTGGGACAAACTCATTAACAACTATGAAGGTAATGAGAAGGTGAAAGATGCCAAGCTTCAAAC
>ML782298.1:755793-768372 GCA_009831015.1 Picea engelmannii
GATTAAGCTCTAAAAGGAAAAGATTGTAGACATATCGGTGGGAATCACTTACAACTTCTGTACTCGTAATTATTTCCATCTCCATTGTAATACTTATATATATATATATATATATATATATATATATGTATGTATAGGTAAGAGAAATATTGATTGATGATTTCTGTCGTACCTGGTTTTTATTTATTTTTGGACTATTAGGTACCCAAACAAACCCCAATCATTATCATAACTTGGCGCATGATTTTCTTACCGAAGTATAAATACCCTATGTAAGGTTCTCAGGTTCAATTCCATTTACAACAAATAAATTATGTACACTGGAGTTTCGAAATACTGGTAATTACCCTATAGCTGCCTCCGTGGTAATAACCTAGTTTATAAAGGGACTATTCCAGAATTGAACCATATAATTTACTTCTGATCATCATAGCAATTAGAAGACAGAATTTCAGTATTCATCCAAGATTAACTCAAACGTAAAACATTGTTCAACATTAAATTCATAAGGCATTATGTCAGTCTCCTTTTTATACTTCATACATTGAACAAATTTGACCCAGGTTATTGTTTCCATACTGAATTAAGTAGATGCATTACAACTGTGCCTAAATAATTCAAAGAGATGGAACATAATTTCAATTCAGATTTAACGAATACACTACCTCAGATATACGAGCATTCACACCAAAATTGGAAATCATTTCAGTTCAAATTTAACAAATACATTGCATCATATGTAAAATCATTCAGACAGAGAAGGAGTAGAGAAACATATCTAAACTAGTTCGCGGGAATACAAAGGGAACAACCATGTTCCTCCCAACCATACAACAGGGCAACCAAGTCACTTGCCAAATCCACCCCCTAGCCTGACCATGAGTCCATGGGGACTAACTCGAAAAATCCTCCTCAGAAATGTCTTTCCATCTTCAACAGACTCCTCTTGCCTCACATTTAAACAGTAGTGTTCATAACAACAAGAGAACTCATAATCTTTCCCCCCACATACTTGGCAGTGTCCTGCCTCCTCACATATGATATTTAACCACAATGTCTTTGCCGAGGTCTTTCTTTCCCCCCCTTGGGAATTTTCGTAGCTTTCTAAATCCCTGATTTTCAGGGGTTGCCAATGACCAAATCTCTGATTTTCCACTTGTAATAATCAATCGAGAGGTAGTTCCAACATGTTCCCCACTCATGGAGTCATGGTCAGTTGATTTTAACATGGCTATTCCATTTTTCCTCCTGCAATTAATATAAAATATTATTTTTTAATACAAGTGTCATAGTCAAATAGTTAGTTGGGTCAAATCAGATCTATACCCAACAGTCATAATAATTAATTACAATTATCAAATTTGAAATTTGGAAGTTCCATAAATGGCAAGAATTTTCCAAATTCGAATTTACTAAAAATGAAATAATTTTTCAACAAATTTTAAATTTCAGAAATACTTTATTTTTGGGGATGTCACAGGCTACAACCCCCTATGTTCTCCGGCTACAACCGAAAGGTGGCTACAACCACCTGTCCTTGCCCCATCCAACCACCCTGAAGTAGAAGTAGAATGATGGAACCATTGTCACACTATCACTGTGAGATATATCGTTGTAAACTTGTACCAATAAACCTGAACCATGCATCAATCATGAATCAACATATACCTCAACCTGTAATCAACCTATACCATAAACAAGTGCATCAACCATGCACCAACCTATACCAAACAACCTGTAATCAACCTGTACCATAAACAAGTCCATCCAACTAGGTACCAAGTATGTACCAATCATGTTTCAACTACTCATCAACTATGACTCATCAATATGTACCAACATCATCAACTATACACCTCATGTATGTGCCAAATCATCAACTACTTGTCTCAACCATGTACCCAACATGTACCTCAACCAAAATCCCTCATCAATTTCATCATCCAAATATGATTTGTAACTCTATAATAGACCTGGTGTATATGATCACATACCTATAAACTTTCCTTAACTTTCACAGCAAGAGACTAGCATTTTCATAAAAAAATTCTTTACTCTCACATGACTAGTTTGGGATTAGTCGACAACCCTAACTTGAAATAATCATAACTATGTACAGGTAATGAATAAATATTTGAAAATAGTACACAATGTTCTTCAGTTTATTTTGTGTAATTCCTCCAGGTGTCACTACTTGGAACATCTCAAAAAAGGAGTTATAGAAAAAATGGCATACCTTGCTGATTTTTGTCTTATTCTAGAGAGTGAATTGTATATCATGCCCCACACGTAATATTTTTTGAATTGATATGAAAATGTTACATAGAATACTATAGATTGTACTCTAACCAACACATTTTTTCTTACTGAATTTGGATATGTTACGAATAATTTATGACGTTTTTACCCAAAACACCTGTTTTAGACCAGTTCCAGGACTAGCCACAAACCCTATTTTCCACGGAGTGTAACTCCAACAATACAACGACCCACAAGATGAAATTTTTACCATAAATACTTGGATATGTTTCCTCAATGTATTATCAATTTCAAAGTTTGAATCATTCTAGAAAAAAATTTATTGTGAAAATGGTGAGATGACCTGTAAATAACATACCTTAGAAAGCATCATCAAAAGAATTTATCCTCCCTTGAATTTCAGCCTTCTTTTCTTCACCTTCCCTCTGGAATTTGTCTTAGATATCCTTTGGTTACCTCAGCCACCTATAGATATTCAATATGCTCAAGTTTGATATAAAATGAGAGAGCCTTTCCTCTTATTTATACTCTCCAAGTAGCTTCCTTAGAAGAATCTTCTAGGTCACTTTGCCCACTTTCCTTATTTTAGGGTTAACCCACTTCTAATTTCTCCATTAAATTTATTATTTAAATAATTTATTTTGTATTCACTTTGAATTATAGTGTGCTCATCACTTCACTTTGTTATTTACCTTCTAAAATCTCTTAAACCACTTTGACTACTTTGATCTTTTGGGGCTTCTAGATGACATATGAGAGTCCTCCAACTTCATAGGGCCATAACTCTCAAGCTGTGAGGAGTTATGTGATTTTACACATACCAACAGAAATGGCATGATATGTACTATCCATCTAGAATAGTCTTACCTACAAATATATAAAAACTCATACTATTATCCATCAAACAAACTTGGGTCCATTACCCAAACCTGGGTTCTCCAACTTCTCATGGTCATAACTTTCTAACTGTGAGGCGTTATGTGACATTACACATACCACCAGAAATGGAATGACATGTACTATCCATATATAATAGTATTACCTTCAAATATATTAAAACTCATACCATTATACATGAGACAACCTTGTGTCCATTACCCAAACCTTTGTGCTACCAAAATTCACTACCAAAATTTCTTCAAGGGTTGACATCAATGAAAACCAACCTTAATCAACAATATACCCATTTGGTATTGATGGAAACACTGTGATGAAATATTTAAATCATGTCATGCAATACTAAAGTCATATCACTCATGCTCCCCCTGGAACCATGCCTCTGTCCTCTGCATCTATGTGACCATTGCTCCCCCTAGATTCATGTCTCTATCCTCTGTATTTGATAAATCTCTCCCCTTTTGTCATCAATGGAAAAGGTATATTTCCATCTACAGCTACTCCCCCTAACTGAACTGTTTTATCTCCCAACCTGAATTGTCCTCTTTATGGTGCTTCCTTGTGTACATCTAAGACATATAAGATAAGAATTCAAAAGAATTCATTTTGGAGTATAAATAAATCTGATTCTCTGGCGAAGATAATCAAAGGCTTCCTGTAGAAGTGGTTTTGTAAACTTGTCTGCCACTTGTTCTTTTGTGCCCACATACTCAAATCTGATGTTCTTTTCTGCAACATGTCCCCGTAGAAAGTAATACTTGATTGGAATGTGCTTCATCTTGGAGTGCATCACTGGGTTCTTTGAGATATTGACGGTACTTGTATTATCACAATAGATTGGAATGGGCTCATCATGCTCAACCTGTATATCTATCAGAGTTTGTTTCATCCATAGAACCTGTGTACAACATGTTGTTGTTGCAATATACTCTGCCTCGACTGTAAATAGAGATATTGATGATTGTTTTTTGCTTAGCCATGATACTAAAAACTCACCCAAGTAGAACGTTGCTCCACTAGTGCTTCGTTGATCATCAATACAACCCGCCCAATCTGCATCTATGTATGCAATAAGTGATATATCTTTTCCTTTTGGATACCATAATCCAAACTCTTTTTCTCCTTTGAGATATCTGAAAATCCTCTTCACTACTAATACATGTGATTCCTTTGGTGTTGCCTGAAATCGTGCCACATGTCCAAATTCCTGCATTACATCTAGTTTGGATGTTGTCACATATAGTAGGCTACCAATAATTTACATGTATTGCCTCTAATATGTAGACTTTGAATCATCATCTTTGCTTAACTTGCAACTAATTTGCATGGGAGTGATAACTGATTTCCATTCTTCCATTCCAAACCTCTTTAGCATTTCTCTTATATACTTGGTTTGAGAAGTAAAAATTCCTTAGTTTCTTTGAAGTATCTGAAGTCCCAGAAAGAAGTATAGTTCTCCAAGTAATGACATTTCAAATTCATTATGCATATCCTTTGAAAATTTATGGCTTAACCTGTCATGATCACTACTAAAAATAATATCATCAACATAAAATTCAATTAATAAAATACTATCTTGACTTACCTTGATGTAGAGGTTGATGTCTGCACTTCCTTTTCTGAACCATGCCTATTGTAGATATTTATTCAGTCTAGAGTACCATGCTCTAAGAGTCTGTTTTAAAACATACAAGGCCTTATTTAATTTACACACATAATCTACATTCTCTAAAAACTGAAATCCTTCTAGTTGTTCAATGTACACTTCTTCTTCAAGTTCCCAATCCAGAAAATATGATTTTGCGTCCATCTGGTACACTTTAATATTTTTGGAGCATGCATAAGCTAAAAGCAATCAAATTGCATCCATTCTGGAAACTGGGGAAAATGTCTCTTCAAATTCGATTCCTTCAACCTGTGCATATCCTTTACATACCAATCTAGCTTTGTTCCTTGGAACCTCTCCATATTCATTCAATTTATTCATGTATACCCACTTTGTGCTAATCACATTCTTATCCTTTGGTCTTGGAACCAATTCCCGAGTGTCATTTTTCTCTATTTGATCCAATTCTTCATCCATGGCCTTGTTCCAAAATTCATACTTGATGGCCTCTTCAAAATAGGTTGGTTCAATCATAGATGTGAGTGCTAGGTGTTTTTGTTCTATTGAACGGATTCTTCTTCTAGTATCAACTCTTGAGTCTTTGTTTCTAATAATTTGATCTAGAGGATGATTCTTGTGTACTCGTCTGCTAGGTGTTTTTGGAGTTCCTTGTTGAACTTACTCTTTTGTTTATGTCAGATCCTCTTCATCTTCCCATTATTTTTCATCTTTTGTTTCTTATTCATAAATTTGTTCCATTGATTCATTTTGTTCTTCCTTTAATTCTTGTCTACTTGTTTCATCAATTGTTACGTTGATGCTTTCCACCACTTTGTTCAATCTCAGGTTTTAACACTTGTATGCTTTTTTTGTACTTTATTAACCAACAAATACTCCTTTGTCCACAAGAGAGTCAAACTTTCTCATTCTACCATCTTTTCTTTTGATGTAGCATTTGCTTCCAAGAACTTTAAAGTGCTTTACATTTGCTGGTCTTCCTTTCCATAGCTCATAAGGAGTTTTGTCAGTGTTATTTTTGAGAATTACTCTGTTTTGAATGTGAAATGTTGTATGCACTGCCTGTGTCAAAAAAATGTCTGTCAATTTGGAATCCATTAGCATTGTTCGAGCCATTTCTTGTACTGTCCTGCTCTTTCTTTCAACAACTCCTTTATGTTAAGGTGTCCTGGCAGTGAAAAATTTCCTTTTTATTTCATGACTATTGCAGTAGTCCATAAATTTTGTTGAAGTTAACTCTCCTCCATTATCATATCTCAAGCATTTTATTTTTGAATCCATTTCATTTTCAACCATTTCCTTGTAGATATTGAAGTTTTCAAAATCTTCTGACTTATTCTTGAGAAAGAAAACTACGGTCATTCTTATATAATCATCAACTAATAACATAAAGTATTTCTCACCTTTTAAGCCCTTTGTTGTAGTTGTTCCAACTAGATAAGTATGCACAATTTCAGTGTTCTTGTCATTGAATATTCCTTTGATTTGAACCCGGTCTTTGTTTTCTTTCCTTTTTGACAATGCTTGCATAAAGTGTTGGTTGGTTTCGTGATCTGGGGAATTTCTCTGACTGCTTCTCTTTTGTTGAATTTGACAAGGTTATCAAAATGTATGTGACCAATTCTTTTGTGCCATAGCCAACGTTCATCATTCTTTCCTAGACAACACTTTTCATTTCCAATTTCACTTAAAACATATATGTTGCTTGAAGTTCTCGCAGCTATAGAAATCAATTTTCCTGAACCTTCATTTCTTATCTCGCACTTTTGTGAATAGAAAGTAACTTTATGACCTTGGTCACACATTTGAATCACACTTAGAATATTATGTTTCATATCTTATACTAGTATAACATTTTCTACCTTTGTATTCTTGTTCCCAATTCTAACTGTGTATTTTCCAATGATTTTGGTTGAATCATCATTTTCGAAGGAGACTGATCCATCTCTTTCCTTTCATAATGTAAGAAACCTGTCTCTATCACATGTCATGTGTTTTGAATACCCACTGTTAACATACCAACCACGTTTATTATGCTTAGCTTGTAGAGCGAGTGTGCATTCTTCATTGCTATATTGATCCTGCTTTCTTATCCATGTCCTTTTCTGAGGTTCATGTCTGTGACTGTTGTTATTCTATTATGGTTCTCTAGGAGGGACTGTCATTCTGCAATATTTGGCCTTGTGTCCAAAATTGTTACATTTGTAACATTCCACTTCAGTGCTCAAAGATTCAAACATGTTGTAACTTATTCTATGTGTTTCACTAGGCCTTCTTGGATAACCCCTTTATGTATGAATTTCAATGTTATTTTTTTTCCTGTTTTTAGCTCTACAATTCACATCTTTATATCCAAAATTATTACATGCATAAAATAAACCAAAAAATATAGTTTGACACCTAGGAGTTGAATATATTTTGAAAGGAGGTATTCTTATGAATTCTTCTTCTTCCTGAAGCCTATCTATTGGTTGTTGATTCTGAAATCTGAATCTTCTCGGTGGAGGAGTGTCCCTGTAATCTTCCTTATAGATCTTCCTATCCCCTCTGGATTGTTTATGCAAATCTTTTTTGATATGGTTCTTGCTCTATTGTTTTGGATCTTGATCCTTTTTTTGTCTGATTGTATCCAAGTCTAGACCTATCATGATGAGATTTTGACTATTGATAATGTCATCCAAAACTTTTGAGTTGTTATGCATATTTTTCTTTTGAAGATACTTTCTTAATGTGACAATCGTTGCTTCCAAATTTCCAATGATCTTGTCTTTTTCTTCTAGTTGTTATTTGAGTGCTTCTTTAATTCTTTTATCTTCTTCTATTTGAATCTTCAATTTTTTGATCATTTGTTCTAGTTCTGGAGTGTCTTCTTTCTTGTCTAGGTATGCTTGTAGCTTCTTGTTTTTCTTGTTTTCTCTTCTGATAAGTTATATGGCACACATTAATTCCTCTTTGTAGTCAACTTCTGCCTCTTCAATTTCTTCTTCGACTTCTTCATATTCTTCTTCGGCTTCTTCATATTCTTCTTGAGATTCTTATTTATCAGAGTCTTCTACTACCATGAATAGAACTCTTTCTGTCTCACTGTCACTCACTTCATCTTCATTTGATGATGAGATTTCTTCTTTGGTGCATAAGATTTTCTTGAAAACTTTCTTTATGGTTATTTTTCCTTTATATGTTTGTTTGTCTTTTGAGTAACCTTCATCATTTCTCTTTTTATTATAACTTAGGACATTTGTTAGCAAAATGACCAATACCATCACAATTAAAACAAATTAAAGGAAGCTTACTTCTATACCTACCGTCGGTTCCCTTGTTCAGTCTTTTGACAAATTTGGCCACATCTTCATCATCTTCCGAGATATCACTGCTGCTGCTATGTTCTTCTTTTTGACTTCCCTTTTTCTTTGATTTTTTGGATGCTTTGAAGGCTTCTTGTTTTATATCTGTATTTTTCTATTCAGTTATCATTTCATATACTATGAAGATTCCATGTAATTCATCCATACTTATTGAGTTTAGATCCGATCTTTCTTCTAGTGCTAATATATTAGGGTCAAATATCGTAGGAAGAGATCTTAGTACCTTTTAAACAATTACAGATTCTTTGATTTCTTCTCTCAATCCTATGATTTCATTTACTGTTTAATCAACTTGTAAAAGTAAGGTGGAATATTCTCATCTTCCTTCATCTTAAGTTGTTCGAACTGACCTCTGTAAGTTTGAAGCTTTGTTGCTTTGACTTTTGAATCTCCTTCAAAAATATTTTGAATTTTGTCCAAAATCTCTTTCGCGGATTTACAATGTGCAAATTCGGTGAATACAGTTTCACTAAGACCATTCAAAAGTGCATTTTTGGCTTTGGAATTATTCTGACAGAGTTTCACTGCTTTGTCATTTGAAACTGTTGGTGTTGTGTATCCATCTACAATTGATTTTCAAATTTCAAATCCCTGTGCCTGTATACATGTTTTCATCCTTATGCTCCAAAATGCACACTTTTGTCCATTAAACTGTGGTATTCCATTTTTATACAAGTTGTTTCTCTCCATGATCTACCATTCATTGGTTAAACTGATTTCTGAAGGAACTTTCTCTGATACCAATTGTTAGATCACTGAGAGGGGGGGTGAATCAGTAATAGAGAAATTTAATCCTTTTTAACCATATAATCCAAATTTTATATCAATGTAACATTATCATCCAATAACTGCAGAGTAAATAAGAAATGAGCATATGAACAATTATACACATACATAGTACACCAGTGTTTTATGTGGAAACCCAAAGCAGGAGTAAACCATGAAATGTCTTTTCTTATGTCTTGAAGAATTACATCCATTGGAAGAACCAAATTCCTTTGTTTTCCATCTGCAACTAGAAGGAGGATCCAACCACCTTGTTTCTCAGGCTAAAATCTTAGGGAAACTCCAACTCCCCTATTCTCTGGCTATAACGGTTGGCAGGAATTGCAGTTTGCAAAGTTTTCACAGAACATGTTTTTGTCTTGTTTTTGTCATTAATGTCAAACTTTAAATCAATGCCAAAGGGGGATTTTGTTGGCAGGAATTGCAGTTTGCACATAACTTGTTTTTGTCATTAATGTCAAACTTTAAAAATGTTAAAGGGACAAGCGTGGATCAATTTGCATAGGATCAGTTTTCACAGGGACGATGGTTCCAAATTCAGAGATCAGCATGCCTCTCAACATACTGAAACGCAAAACTGTGAAGAACCCAGGAGTTTCTATTTCAGGATTTTTGCATGGTAAGCAAAAACTTCAACATCACGAAGTCTTGAATGCCGAAATACTGAAACCACGACTTAATCTAAGTCGTTGATCAGAGGTAGATCATGGACAGTTGATCCAACTCCATTTCAGAGTTTTGGATACCGGGAGTTGGAGGAGTCAAGAGTCGAGACTCTTCATCACAGGAGTCCCAAAGTTCCAAAATGCGAAATACCAAAATGGGAAATCGCAAAAGCACTTTATGGATAAGCGCCTGGTCATAACTTATGGTCACATCGACGAAGGCTCGAGGAAGGAGCTAGTGCAACCAAGCTCCATTTCAGAGTTTCGTGGATCGCGACATGGAGCGTCAGGAAACTTCACCACAGGAATACTAAAATGCCAAAATTGCGAAATGCAAAATGTCGATATGCCGAAACATCGAAAAACAATTTTAGTGAAGATTTTTGGGTTCGTGACTTGGAGTATCAAAACACTTCATCACAGAAGTGCCGAAACACTGAAATGTGAAACGTCGAAATATATTTTTGGTGTAGGCAGTGGTTACCGCTAATGGTCATGAGAGAGGGAGGAGCTAGTAGGAAGCTAAGCCCTATTTCGGGGTTTCGTAACTCGAAGTGCCAAGATTCTTCGACACAGGATTGCCAAATTGCCGAAATGTGAAATGTGAAATGCATTTCGATTAACATGTGGTCATGGCCAATGGACATATGGGTTAGCACAAGTGGCTTTCCAATGTGCTCAAGGGTTATTCCGTGCTGAAGAATTAAAACAAATGTGTGTTCATCGAACGGTGTTGGTTAAATGTTTAAATTGATCATGTGGATATTGTTCGTCTTGATGCCTTGACCAATAATAATCACTGTAAGGAAGTTATTCAGTTATTGTAACTGAATCTTTGAAGCCCGAGGGTTTGATTGTATGCATTGATGATACAGGAAGATATATAAAGAGATTGTTGCAAGAAAAGTAAAGTAGAGAGAGGATTATGGGAAATATATGCTCTGTAAAATTTGAGGAAGAGAAAAGACAGAGAAGGGAAGACACATACAAAGATTGAAAATCTAAGTGGTTTGGTTAAGAATGAATTGTGCAGAGTGGATTTGAATGCTTATTGTTTGACAGAGAAGATAAAGAGTTGGTTTGCATGTTCTTTGTGACATAGAATGATTTCAGGGTGGTAGGGAGGAGCAAGGGGAGACTGTAAAGTTTCTTGTACAAGTTGGTGCTTGTACATCTGGGAGTTTTAGCTTCCATTCAGTAGGTGCTAAAGAAACAGAGTGTTGGGCTCTAAATATGTCCTAAAATCAATCTCTATGCATTAGCCAAAGGTAGGCACTGGCACAATCATTTTACTTGTTGCCTACGTAGGTTCTTACCTTCCGTTTTCAATACCCAACCTCCAGAGATGCAACACCTATAAAGGAACAACAATTATAAAGGGAACGACAACTGTTCCTTTCAAATGAATAGCAACTACCCTCAAAGGAACAACAATCCCGCGAAAGGAATGACAATTGTTCCTTTCAAATGAACAACAACTACACTCAAAGGAACAACAGTTGCATGAAAGGAAAGACAGTTGTTCCTTTCAAATGAACAACAACTACACTCAAAGGAACATCAGTCACACGAAAGGAATGACAGTTGTTCCTTTCAAATGAACAACAACTATACTCAAAGGAACAACAGTCGCTACATTGGGCTGAACTAATGTTGAATTAATTTCATTGTAGTATTTGCCCAACTATTCAATTGTCAACCCGATGAAGTCTTTTATTTCAAAGTTACCGTGCAAAATATATGCATGCAACAAATTCCAACTAACACTATTATCTATTTAATAAAATAAAACACATAACTTAAAATCAATCAAACCCGCTCTTGCTCGAAATAAAACTCAGCTAAAATAAAACCACTACAACACTCTTACATAAATTAAAGGAGTATTAACAAAATGAAGTAACAACAACATAAATTGAATCTTACTGTAAGAGCAATCTAGTAAACAACACACAACTGTAAGCAATGATCAACTAATCATAAACCAAGATAAATTAAGACAATGAAAAGAAAAATACAAGTAAATGAATAAGACCAACACATACTAGATTGAGGGGGCCTTGCCTCACCTAGCATGCATGGCCAAAAGACTTACAAGATTAAGAGAAAGTTGCACATAATTGCATATCCATCAACTCCTTTGTATTATTGAAGAAAACTCAGAAATTACATAAGTTTAGCTCTTTCTTACAAATAAATTCTATATAATTTCATGAATGCCCCTCTCCTAATTGAAGAGGTCTTATTTATACAAATCTAATCCCCAAATCCCTGGGTTTCTCAAACAAATTGCTAAGTTTAGAGAACCAGCCGCAACTGTAAATCTGGAAAATACCCTTTTAAAGAAACAGTGATTTCTCTCAAACCGTAGCTCCAATTGGAAAATTACCCAGGAAGAACTCAATTGGGCCCATTTTGAACAAAACGCATGTCTCGGATTTTCTAGATTCATCCTCATCTACTCACAATATTCCACGCAAATTCGTCTCTCCTTATTTGCCACATTTTTCACTGAAAATGGTTAACCACGAGATGGAACTCACATGTGTCATTTGGAGGTTGGAACCTTGACTGCTGCAACTATTGATACATAAAATCACTCGTCAAACCATCATTTGAAAACTCATGCATAATGGTCTTTAATTCATTAAAAATGAAGGAAGAATAATCATTATTAACCACTAAAGCATAACAGGAATAATATGTCATTTTATGAGCAGTTGTAGCAAATGTATGGCAAATGGAATGATAAATGAACGATAATAGGAAGAAGAAGGGATGGAATGTATGTCTATAGATGATGGAAATATGGACAAATATGTGACTCAACACAAAGGTAGCAACCTCATCTGGGTTGTAGCTCAGATAAAATAAGAATGTAAAGAGGAGTTGGAGCTTTCCTTTCATTCATAAGAAGAAGAGGTTTTTCCCTTTTGGGTTTCCTCATGAAAAATCACTGTGTCATTGTTTCATTTATGTGATT
>ML782298.1:768422-779728 GCA_009831015.1 Picea engelmannii
TTAAATGTATTACTACAAGTTAAATGTTAAAGGCATGATTTATTTATTAATAAGTAATCTTCTTATAAAATGAAAGAAATTTTATACAACTGATTCACCCCCCCTCTCAGTTGACTTATCATGTACAACAATTGGTATCAGAGAAGGTTACTTCAAGATATCATTTTAACCACTAGAAGTTTTTGATCATTCATAATGGATAAGAAGTCAGAATTTACAAAACATGGATTTTCTTTGTTTGATGGTCATAATTATGTTTTTCGGAGTATCAGGATGAAGTTGTTTTTACAAACTTGAGGAGTAGATATCTGATAGGCTATATTAAATGAATATAAAGTCCCAACAACCATTACGATAGATGTTATAGGTAAGAGCCTCTATGAGAGTAATTCCAAATCTATGTATGCAATACTAGGAAGTCTAGCAGGGTCAAGATTTGTTAAAGTTATGCATTGTGCATCAGCAAAAGAAATATGGGATAAATTGAAAAATGTATATGAAGGAGACACTAAGGTAAAGAGAGATAATCTACAATCATATAGAAGTCAATTTGAAAGCCTGAAAATGAAAGAATCTGAAGATATAGCTACTTATTTTCTTCGTATTGATGAAGTTGTCAATACCATGAGAGGACTAGGAGAAATAGTTAATAATAATATTATTGTGCAAAAGGTACTTAGATCACTTCCTGCAAGATTTGATTCAAAAATATCTTCATTAGAAGAAAGAACAGATCTTGATACTTTAGAAATGGATGAATTACATGGAATACTAACAACATATGAGATGAGAACCTCTAGTGAGAATTCTTTCAGGAAAGAAGTAGCTTTCAAGGTAGCAAAGAAAGATAAGAAAAATGTTGAAGCAGAAATCAACAGTTATGAGGAGTCAGAAGGTAATGTGGAAGAAGCAAATTTTGTTAAAAATCTGAAAAGAGGTACTGGCAAGTATAAAGGTAAGCTTCCTCTAAAATGATTTGGTTGTGGCAGAATAGGACATTTTGCATCTAAGTGTCCTTACAATAATCATACTGATAATGAGGAAGACAATGATAGAAAACCTAAGAAATTCAAGAATAGACATAAGAAGTTTTTTCAAAGAAAAACTTACAAAAAGAAAAGCCTGTGTATAAAAGATGACAGTGATATTTCAGAATCTGGTGAGAGTGATGACAGTTCATGTGTACAACTTTTTATGGCTATGGAAAAACATGATGATCAGTATGGTGAAGAAGAAGAAGGTGAAGTTGATATAGAAGCTGAATTGGTAAGTGCTTTAAGTGAATTAAGAAAAGTGAGAAGGGAATGCAAACATTTTAAAAGAGAAATTGAGAATCTAGAATTTGAATTACAGAAATCAAATGGTTTGATTGAGGGCACTGAAATCATGGTAATTGACTTAAAACTTAAAATAGAAGAGGCTAGAGTGACTGAAGAAGCTTTAACTAAAATGATTGCAGAAAAGGATAAGGAAAATGAAGGTTTAAAAATTGAACTAGTCTCATTAAGAAAGAAAGTACAAGAAAATAACATGAATCATAGTTCTCAAGTGTTAGATCAAATTATTAGTAGTCAAAGATCAACATATGATAAGACTGGAATTGATTATAAATCTGCAGTAATTAATGAATGTTCTAGTTCAAGTGTTGAGAAAGCAGGTACAGAGGATAATCATGAAAAAATTACTAGCAAGAAGATGGAATCATAAAGGAAAGAAGAAAATTAGGGTACAACAATGCATAGAAGAAGTTATGATAGACATCAAAACAGGTTTGAAGGCGACTATTTCTTTCGTTATATGTATGGACATAAGTCTACATTTTGTAATAGTTTTTCAAGAAAGATAAATGCACATAATAGTCATGAAAGATCTAATTTTGAATATGGAAGAGGACATGGTAAAACTAGTCAAAATAATATAAACTACTCTTACAACATATTTGACACCTTAAGATATGAGACTGAATGTTACAAGTGTAACAAATTTCGGCATGTGTCAAGAAATTTTCCTATGAGTTTTCAGAAATTTATTGAACCCACTTACACAGATCTGAAAACCAAATATTGGAAAAAGAAAAGTGAAAATCTGAACACTGAAAAATGCACTATAGCTCTACAAGCATAACATAAAGTAAAATGGGTTGTGGATAGTGGATGTTCAAAGCATATGATAGGTAGAAAACAACTCTTTGTTGAACTAGATGAAGGAAAAGAAGGTACAATCACCTTTGGAAATGATCAATCGGATAGGATAGTTGGAAGAGGAACTATTTGTCTAAACAACAAGAAAATCATGGCTGAAAATGTCTTATTGGTTGAGGAAATGGAACATAACTTATTGAGTGTAATTCAAACCTGTGATAAAGGTCTCTTTATGATTTTTGATTCAAAAGGATGTCAAATCAAGAATATAAAATCAAATAAACTAGTTGAAACACCCACAAGGACATCAAATAACATATACATTTTAGATGAGAATGATGAAAATTGCTATCTTGGACATGAAGATGAAAGTTGGTTGTGGCACAAAAAACTTGGACACATTAACTTTGAAAATCTGATTTAGTTGAATAAAAAGGAAGCAATAAGAGATTTACTTGTCATAAAGGATCTTTCAAGTTATGTCTGTAAGCAATGTCAACATGGTAAGAAAACTAGAGTTAAAATCAAAACCAAAGAACATTCAACAACTAAACCATTGGAAATAGCACATGTTGATGTCTGTGGACCTATGAGAACAATAGGGTTAAAAGGAGAAAGATACTTTTTGTTATTTTTGGATGATTTTAATCGAATGACTTGGTTGTTTTTATTGAAAAAGAAGTCTGAAACTTTCAGTTGCTTTCAAGTTTTCAAAGAATTGACTGAAAATGAAATTGATATGAATATTAAGTGTTTAAGGTTAGACAATGGAGGAGAGTTTGTGTCAAAATAATTTAACAATTATTGTGATGAAAATGGAATGAAAAGACATTTCTCTGTTACAGAAACACCTCAGCAAAATGGTGTTGTTGAAAGAAAAAACATAACTGTTATGGAAATGGCAAGAACAATCTGAAATGAGTCCAGATTGAATGACATTTTTTGGCCTCAAGCTTTTCACACTGTTGTACACATCTTGAATAGAAGTTTACTAAGAAATAATACTGATAAGACACCCTATCAATTATGGAAAGGAATACCAGCAAACATAAAACATTTTAGAATCTTTGGGAGTAAGTGTTACATTAAAAGAATTGATAAAAATATGGGAAAATTAGACTCAAGAACTGATGAAGGCATATTGGTTGGATATTCCTGTTCAAGGAAATCTTATAAATGTTACAACTTCAGATTGAAAAAAATAGTTGAAGCCATAGATGTGAAATTTGACGAGTCCTCGTTTTTGAAGTCTAAATCTAAACAAAAGAATCATCAAATATATGAGATAGATGACAAGCATAAAATGAATGAAGAGGTAAGTGAAACATAAGAAACTAAGTCTCCTGACAGTGAACAATTAATTCCTACTTTGACACAGGGCACAACTTCATCCAAAAGCATGACTCTATCAAAGACTCCAAGCAAGAGAATACAGAAAAATCACTCTGAAGAACAGATAATTGGTGACATAAATGTAGGTGTTGGAACAAGAAGTAGAAGGCAATAATCCACCTCAACTCATGAACATGTATCTTTACTTTCTCTGATTGAACCCAAAAATATTGAAGAAGCAATTAAAGATGAATACTAGATGAAATAAATGAATGAAGAACTTAGTCAAATAGAAAAGAATAAGACATGGGAATTGGTTCCTAGACCTTTGAATAAGAATGTCATAGGGGCTAAATGGGTTTCAGAAATAAGATGGATGAATTAGGTAAAATAACTAGAAACAAGGCTAGATTGGTTCGTAAAGGGTATGCACAGGTAGACGGAATAGATTATGGAAAAACTTTTGCTCATGTTGCAAGAATGGAATCCATTAGACTGATTCTAGCCTATGCCAGTTCTAAACACATTAAAGTTTACCAAATGGATGTAAATTCTGCATTTTTGAATGGTGATTTAGAGGAAGAAGTATATATGGAACAACCAGATGGTTTTCAGGTACAAGAAGTAGAATAATATGTTTACAGGTTGAAAAAGACATTGTATGGGCTGAAGCAAGCACCAAGGGCTTGGTATTCCAGACTTGACAATTACTTGAGGCAGCAAGGATTCAAGAAAGATAACACTGATAGTAATCTATATATTGAAGAAGAAAATGATAGCATGATCATTGTTGAGATATATGTAGATGATATTATTTTTGGTAGTGATGATAATAGGCTTAGTAAACAATTTGTTGAAAATATGAAACAAGAGTTTGAGATGTCCATGCTAGGAGAAATGAAGTTTTTCTTAGGCTTGCAAATTATTCAATCTGAAAAAGGTATTTCCATTTCTCAAACCAAGTATATCAATGAAATGCTTAAGAAATTTCAGATGGAAGAGTCTAAACTAGTTGGCACTCCCATGGTTACTAGTTGTAAATTAAGTAAGTTTGATGATACTAAAGATGTTGATCAGACAAAATACAGATCTATGATTGGTAGTCTTATTTATTCCACAACTACAAGACCTAATATTATGCATGCAGTTTGTCAAGTTGGTAGGTTTCAGGCTTCACCAAAAACTTCTCATCTACTTGCAGTCAAAAGAATTTTCAGATATCTAAAGAGGACAACAGAGTATGGATTGTGGTATCCTATAGGTAATCATCTTGATTTATATGCTTTCACTGATGTTGATTGAGAAGGTTGTGTTGATGACAGGAAGAGTACTAGTGGAGCAACATTTTTTCTTGGAAGGTGTCTTGTAAGTTGGTCAAGTAAGAAACACTCAACAATGTCTCTGTCTACTGCTGAAGCAAAGTACATAGCAGCCACAACTTGTTGCACTCAGATTATATGGATGAAACAAATGCTGGAAGATATACATATTCATTATGATGACCCTATACCTATATTCTGTGATAATACCAGTGCAATTAGTATTTCTAAAAATCATGTTATGCATTAAAAAACAAAGCACATTCCCATTAAATTTCATTTTCTAAGAGAGCAGGTTATGTCTAAAGTTATTAAAGTGGAATATGTTGGCACAAAGGATCAGATTGCATATGTATTTACTAAACCTTTACCCAAAATGCAATTTGATAGTCTGAGGAATCAGCTGGCGGTTTACCCTCTGTAATTTCATTTCATTCTAAAAAATTGCAAGGGCTTCATTATAAAATCATACTACATAGGTTTATTGACTATTATTGATAAGGGGAGTTGCTACTGAAATGATACATCTTTGCAAGTGTTTTTTCTTTGCTCAGGGGGAGTCATCCAGTTACGACAAGAAACGGTTGATGAAGGAGTCCCAGTAAGAGAGCTGATCAATATTGAATCTGCTACAGAGGACACAGTTAAAGATAAATATGAACAGATCCAAGAATCATAAGGAGAAGACTTTGGCTTAGATACAAATACTCTGCAGGAATCAAATAAGACAGTTCATCCATTTAGAGGGAATTTGTATTAGTTGAATATCTAAGGAGCGTGTTTTCTTTTTCATAGATGTCAAAAGGGGGAGAAGAGATTTAAAGTTTTCCATCAATGCCAAAGGGGGAGTTTGTTGGCAAGAATTGCAGTTTTCACAGTTTGCAAAAAACTTTTTTTTGTCATTAATGTCAAACTTTAAATTAATGCCAAAGGGGGAGTTTGTTGCCAGGAATTGCAGTTTGCACACTTGTTTTTTTCATTAATGTCAAACTTTAAAAATGCTAAAGGGACAGGCATGGATCAGTTTGCACAGGCATGGATCAGTTTGCACAGGCACAGTGGTTTCAAATTTGAAGATAAACATGCCTCTCGACATACCGAAACGCGAAACTACGAAGAACCTGGGAGTTTCTATTTCGATATTTCGGGATTTTCTATTACGGGATTTTTGCATGGTAAGCAAAAAATTCAACATCACGAAGTCTCGAATGCTGAAATACCAAAACCACAACTTAATCTGAGTCATTGATCAAAGGGAGATCGTGGAAATTTGATCCGACTCCATTTTGGAGTTTCAGATACTAGGAGTTGGAGTCAAGAGTCAAGACTCTTCATCACAGGAGTCCCGAAGTTCTGAAATGTGAAATACCGAAATGGGAAATCGTGAAATCACTTTATGGATAAGCGCCTGGTCATAACCTATGGTCACATCGACGAAGGCTCGAGGAAGGAGCTAGTGCAACCAAACTCCATTTTAGTGTTTCGGGGATCGCGACTTGGAGCGTCAAGAAACTTCACCATAGGAATACCGAAATGCCAAAATCGCGAAATGCGAAATGCCGATATGTCGAAACGCCAAAATACGAAAATGCAAAAAAATATTTTTAGTGAAGATTTCGGGGTTTGTGACTTGGAGTATCGAAACACTTCATCACATAAGTGACAAAATGCCGAAATATATTTTTGGTGTAGGAAGTGGTTACCGCCAATGGTCATGTGAGAGGGAGGAGCTAACATGAAGCTAAGCCCTATTTCGGGGTTTCGTAAGTTGAAGTGTCAAGACTCTTCAACACAGGATTATCGAATTGCTGAAATGCGAAATGTGAAATGCATTTTGATTAACCTATGGTCATGGCCAATGGACATATGGGTTAGCACAAGTGGCTTACCAAAGCGCTCAAGGGTTATTCTGTGCTGAAGAATTAAAACAAATGTATGTTCATCGAATGGTGTTGGTTAAATGTTTAAACTCTTCATGTGGATATTGTTCGTCTTGATGCCTTGACCAATAATAATCACTGTAAGGAAGTTATTCAGTTAATGTAACTGAATCTTTGAAGCCCGAGGATTCAATTATACGCGTTGATGATATAGGAAGATATATAAAGAGATTGTTGCAAGAAAAGTAAACTAGAGAGAGGATTATGGGAAATATATTCTCTGTAAAATTTGAGGAGGAGAAAAGATAGAGAAGGGAAGACACATACACAGATTAAAAATCTAAGTGGTTTGGTCAAGAATGAATTGTGCAGAGAATATTTGAATGCTTATTGTTTGAAAGAGAATATAAAGAGTTGGTTTGTAGGTTCTTTGTGACAAATAATGATTTCAGGGTGGTAGGGAGGAGCAAGGGGAGACTGTAAAAGTTTCCTATACAAGTTGGTGCTTGTACATCTGGGAGTTGTAGCTTCCATTCAGTAGGTGCTGAAGAAATAGAGGTAGCAGCCTCATATGGGTTGTAGCTCAGATAAATTAAGAATGTAAAGAGCAGTTGGAGCTTGCCTTTCATTCATAAGAAGAAGAGGTTTTTCCCTTTTGGGTTTCCTCATGAAAAATCATTGTGTCACTGTTTCATTTATGTGATTGTATATTTATTGGTTAAATGTATTACTGCAAGTTAAATGTTAAAGGCATGATTTATTTATTAATAAGTAATCTTATTATAAAATTAAATAAATTTTATACAACTGATTCAACCCCCCCTCTCAATTGAATTATCCTGTACAACAACAACCAGAAGGAGTCTACAACCCCCTATGTTCTCTGGCTACAACTGAAAGGTGGCTACAACCACCTGTCCTTGCCCCATCCAACTGCCTTGAAGTAGAAGTATAATGATGGAAACATTGTCACACCATCACTGTGAGATATACCATTGTAAACATGTACCAATAAACATGAACCATGCATCAATCATGCATCAACATGTACCTCAACCTGTAATCAACATGTACCATTAAAAAGTGCACCAACCATGCACCAACTTGTACCAAACAACTTGTAAGCAACCTCTACCATAAACAAGTGCATCCAACCATGTACCAAGTATGTACCAATCATGTGTCAACTACTCATCAAATATGAATCATCAATATGTACTAACATCATCAACTATACACCTCATGTATGTGCCAACTCATCAACTACTTGTCTCAACCATGTACCCAACATGTACCGCAACCAAAATCTCTCATCGATTTCATCATCCAAATGTGATTTGTAACTCTATAATAGACCTATTTTATATGATCACATACCTTCAAACCTTCCTTAACTTTCACAACAAGAGACTAGCATTTTCATCAAACTTTTCTTTAGTCTCACATGACTAGTTTGCAATTAGTCAACAACCCTAACTTGAAATAATAATAACTATGTACCTATAATGAATAAAGATATTAAAATAGTACACAATGTTCTTCATTTTGTTTTATGCAATTCCTCTAGGTGTCACTACTTGGAACCTCTCAGAAAATGAGTTATAGAAAAAATGGCATACCTTGCTGAATTATGGCTTATTTTAGAGAGTGACCTTGTAGACCGTACCCCACACATAATATTTTTTGAATGGATATGAAAATGTTAAAAAAATTAATATAACCAACACACTTTTTCTTACTGAATTTGGATCTGTTATGAATAATTTATGACATTTTTACCCGAAACACCTGTTTTAGACTAGTTTCAGGACTAGCCACAAACCCTATTTTCCACGGAGTGTAACTACAAAAATACAACGACCCACAAGCTGAAATTTTTACCCTAGATAATTGCATATGTCTCATCAATGTCCTATCAATTTCATGTTATGAATGATTCTAGAAAAAATGTTATTGCGAAAATGGTGAGATGACCTATAAATAACATACCTTAGACAACATCATCAAAAGAATTTATCCTCCCTTGAATTCCGGCCTTCTTTTCTTCACCTTTCCTTTGAAATTCAGCTCAGATATCCTTTGGTTACCTCAGTAAACTATAGATATTCAATATGCTCAAGTGTGATATAAAATGACAGAGCCTTGCCTCTTATTTATATCTCCAAGTAGCTTCATTAGAAGCATCTTCTAGGTCAATTTGCCCACTTTCCTTATTTTAGGGCTAACCCACTTCTAATTTCTATTGGATCATGTTGTCATTGATGCCAATGGTTTTATTATTTGGGATATTGTTGGATCATATGTCATTGATGTAAATGGTTTGGTTTGATTGATGTCAAGTAATTGATTTATTGATGATTGATGAACAATGAATATGCATTGATGAGAATGATAAATGTCCAAGTGGAAACCAATTGATATGATGCCCTTGATGATAATGATAGATATCGAAGTGGAAACTAATTGATAAATATGGATCATTGATATGATGCCCTTGATGAGAATGATAGATGTCCAAGTGGAAACCAATTGAAAAATATGGATCATTGATATGATGCATTGATGAAGATGGATCAATGATTTGTCATTGATACATGATGCATAGTTGATATATATGATGCAGTGGTGAATTGATGCAAAGATGAATCATTATTGTCTTATCATGGTTGATAAGGCACACAAATGGATGAACTCCAAAGTTGTCCCCTTATGGTGAAATCCCTCATGGGAAAATTCTTTACGGGTTGAGTTATCCTAGAAGAACGGTTGGAGGACCCATTCTTGCATGTGGATTAATGAGATGAATGTCAATGAAGTTGTTGGTGAAACTATCCTAGATGGATAGTGCTTGACATGCCATTTCCGGTGGTATGTGAAATGTCACATAACTCCTCACAGTTTGAGAGTTATGGCTCTACGAATTTGAAGGACCCCCATATGATGGCTTGAAGCCCCAAAAGGTCAAAGAAGTCAAAGTTCTTGAAAAGAAGAAATCATTATTTAAATGATAAAGCAAAGTGAAAAAATCAAGAAAAAATATTTAAATGATAAAATGAAGTGACAAAATCAAGAAGGAATATTTAAATGATAAAGTATTGGAGAACTTTCTATTCATGGAAAGTGGTTAACCCTACAATAAGGAAAATAGGTTAAGTGATCTAGAAATGGTTTATGTAACCTAAAAATGGGTTAAGTGGCCTAGAAGATGAAAGTATAAATAATAAGCTAGGATCTCTTGTAAAATGCACATTTGGTGAGAATCCTTTTGTGGATCAATGGAGAGTTTCTTGTGAATATCTTGTGGAGTATTGATGGAGAGCTTCTTGTGAGAGAATCCTATTGGTGTGGATCTCTTGAGCATGATTGATGATCTATTATGAGGAAGAGAGCAAAAGGAGGATCTCATGGACACATCAAAGTTTTGGAAATGTCGGAGATCTTGACGGCAAAGTCTCGGATTCACAAAAACCCTATTTTCTGATGTCCACGCGGGTTGTCTATGTATAAGGTGTGTGTACATGTGGGTTGGTTGTGTATAGGGTGAGTGTACACGCGGGATGACTGTGTATTGAGAGCATGGAGTGGATAAAATAATGGAGATTTTTGTTTGAGTTGGTGCCAAGGTCTTGGATGATGAGGTAGGTTCTAGATCTGCATTCTATGGCCTCAGATCTATCACTGAGATAGTGGTATGGTTACATTATTGTCTTTATGGATACTATTGTTTGATGTGTTGTGAATGCTTAGGGAATTATTGGTATGGCTTCTATGATGTGGCTCAGTTTGGTTGATTTGGTTGATGGAGTGAGCAACACTCTTGTGATTTAGTAGTGACATGATTGCTATGGTATACTAGTTACTTATACATGATTGAGATAGCATTCATATTGATTTGTTGTGGAGCATGAGCAAGATATTAGAGAGTTTGGATGTGTTTTGATTGGCTATGGGTCAATTTGGATAGTGGAAGACATAAGAGAAAGTGATTGTAGGTTGCAGAGGATCTGAGCACGTGAAGAAAAGAAAAACCCTAGTTGTTCAGAAGAATGCACTTGTTGCATTAAACATTGGTCGCGTTCACACGTGAGTTGTAGTGAGCCAGGGTGCGTGCACACGTGGGTTGCACTATTGACAGGTCACATACCTGTTGACAGATTGCTGTTTGTTGAGGATTGTTGCCTCATCTCAGTTGGTGCTAAGAATGTAAGCTGAGTCTTGCATATAGAATTGGTGCTCTTGTAGAGTTGTACTCTATTCAGTTGTTGTTGATAAACCCCAAAGATTGTAGTCCATAATAAAAAGAAAATTGTACATACATCTTGTGTTCTTTGTGTTCATTGTTGCAAGATACCAGATATATAAAATATGCAGAACAGAAATAAAATGCTAGAAATGGAAGAATAACAGTAAAATATCCAACATAATCTTCACAATACACATAAATGATATACGAAATAGAAATAGAAAAGTACTTTGATTCAAAAAGAAATATTCACAGGCCTCTTCGAGGGGGCAACCTCCAGTCGAGCAGCACTCTGTTACAATAATCTCCAAGCTAGGGTTTTCATACCCTCGACCCTTATTTATACTAAATATGTCTATTAAGAGAAGCATATAGAGGAAGATCCTTCTAG
>ML782298.1:792020-805995 GCA_009831015.1 Picea engelmannii
AACTTTAACCCTTATGAGTCTCAAATTTATTCCTATATTAATCTTATATGACTTCTTAAACTTCTAGAAATTCCACAGTCTGAACCTTCACTGATAAAACTTTATAGGAAAAATACCAAAATGTCATGTTTAAGACTGATTTTAAGACTAGTAAATAAACCCAACTTACACAATATATATCACAAATTATAATGATTCAAAATCTATTTTTTTTTACATGTAACTCAACATGTATCCTTGTGATTCTTAAAATTTCAAAGTCTGAAACTTCACCGAAATGTTCTTATAGAAAAAATAAACATATTATTCATTTGAGACTAATTTTGGGACTAGTCACAAACCCTAACTTCCACAAGATATATCTATGAAAATAAAATGAACTAGAACTTGAACGTTTTACCACCTATTCTTATATATATTTCGTCATTGTTCTCAAAATTTTGTTGTCTGCAACATCCCCAAAAAATGTTATAGAAAAAATTACAAGACGACTTGCTTGGAGCAGTAAAACCATAGGATTGATGCTCTGATTTCAAATGTTATGTTCCAACACATTGAGAATGATAAAAATTGAATGAATAATAGTCCATTATGAGGGGGAAACATCCTTTTACAATATATTCAATGTACAATTTGAGATAAAATTATCCTAAGAGTAGGTCTACTTTGTATATATAGAGGAGACAAAGGGTACAATTATAATGAAAGGGTAGAATGAAGGGTTCTATCCTACCTACTAATATAACAAAATAATTTAATAATTCAATATCTAGGGCTTAATAAGGGGTTTTAAGCTTAACATGGGATTTGTCTAGGGCTTGACAACTATTCCATCCAATAACCCATTAGTTGGTTAGTCTACTAGAGGAGGATAAATGTGTATAATTTTGGGAGCTAAAGGGGATGCTGAAACATTCATTACAAGAAAATAACAAAGTATAGGGAAGATACTATTTTTCAATGCTTTTGTTTTGCATACTTTCAACTTTGAATGACAATACAAGTTTTGTGTGTGAATAATATTTTTCTCGCTAATCAATTTTATTCACATTTTATTCACATTGACCAATTTCAACCATGCACATTTTAATTTTGATTTTAAGGACATCTACTCACTCCATCTCACTCCATATCATCTCATATCTCATGTTGACAACCATTGCACTATTATGTTTTTTAGGATCAATAATAGTAAGCCTCCTTGCATGCACCTAAATGCTCAACTCTTCACCTCTTAATTCATCCCTATAGTGCACTAAATGCAAGAAGAGCATGGATGCTTAATGATATACACTTAGTCCTCCATTTTCCCTTATGGTCTTAGGTTTCTTAATGGTATTTTGTTGCTTCTTATGGTTTTTTACTTCCAAAAACATTGATTGGTTAACTTCCTCCATAACCCTAATCAAACATTTATGCACTCTTCCATCCTTATACTTTAATTCACACTCACTGCTTTCTTTTACCTCCCATCCACTTAAATTCATTTTTATTACATTCTACTATCTTTTTTTATCCTACTATTTATTCTTTCCTTCATCTATCGTATGTTATATTTTACTTCTTATTTCTATTTCTTCACTTATTTATTTCTTACCTTCACTAAACCATTTATTTATTTACTATGTTTACCTTGGCCTTTTATCCTTACCATTTTTGTATTATTATTATTTATGTTTTCTCCTCTAAGTATCTCCTTTCACTCTCTCATTTCACTCACTTCTTATTTCATCCCATCTTTTCCTTATAATACTAATCATCTTCTTTCATGCTCTCACGAATTTTTTAACACTTGCCTACCATATACCTCCATATCACCTCTATTAGATGCCTTCGTTCCATACCATCAATAAACAACACATTTTATTTTTTATTTTTCAAGTCTATTAAGGTGATGCATTGATGCATGCTACATCAATGAATTAAGCACCAATGATCCGAAGGTGGAAGCAAATGAATGATAATAATGATTTTAAAAGGACAATCAAACACCTAGACGTAATCCATTGAAATCATGAATTTGGATTTCAATTTCTTATCATATTTATAAATTATCATTTTTCATCCAAACTTGTATATCAATGAAATTTAGCATAATGAAGTGATGATGTGAAAATTGCAACAAATTCATCAAGGTGCTACGAATATTATGAAGGTAAAATAATAATGTACACAAAATGGGTATTGGATTTTTTTGGTATCGAAACACATTACATTATAATAGACACCCTAAAAAAAAATACCACATACCCAAGTTATAGTTTAGAAGAAATAACGTGTTTTCATATTCTTACAAAAGTTGAATTAGTAAACCTCCGAAAAAACAAAGTTGGGTCAGTCATGATTTGAGGTAACAAATTAAGGAATTTTAAAAACATATTTATAAGGGAGGTATACCTTAGAATATAGTTTACATACCAAGTTGAATCACTTCATTTGGATGTTCGATAGAAAAGTTATTCCCAAATCAGTAATTTTCTATCCTAAAAATTGTACTGTTAAAACATTTTCTCTTAGACTATTCATTAGTAGTTTTTGGATATCAAATCAAATTATTTATAAAAAAATGTTTCTTTAAGAGATGTCCACAAGATCATACATTCATCTCCCACTAGAATCATGTTAATCAAACTTCATATGAAAATGTTGTACCAAGAAGAGGCACTATTGGTTTAAGATAGAAATCAAAACAACTTTTCCCTGTAGGTAGTCCCTCATCAAAATTGATATATGAGTTCAATTCAACGTATAAAATTGTTTCTACGAGAGATATTCTTTGGAATTAACTTCAATTTGGATTTGGAATCACTTCAATCAAACACAAAACAAATAATTTATCATCAAAACATTGTTGGGTAGTCTAGGTGGCCACCACTTCTCAATAGGTAAAAATTAAAATTGTTTATTATATCCTTTTTATATTTGTTTTCTATGCAATATTTGCAATTATTTATTATTTCTTGGAAAAATAAATCCCTTACGCCTCTCTTCCTCCATAATATCATGTTTCATTGTATAAAAGTGCTAAGTTTTTGCAGGTAAAAAAAGGGATTAAGCAAGTGTTGTGCCCGCACTAGAACCTCCCAGTTTTCTTATCTTAGCCTCTATCCAAGAAAAGAAATTGCCCCCCCATTTAATTCCTCCAACAAAAACTCTCACGCTCTCTCCCTTGTGAAAATAACTACGAATAAGTTCTCCTCATCCTACCTTCACTTATCATTTCCAGTTCCTCCTCAGATCACTTCTACCTCACAATCCACACTTCTGCAAGTTTCCTCTTCCCACACTAACACATAGCGCCTCGAAGTGTGCATCCTTTATGTCAGGAAGTTGGATTTGGTTGATGGAAAGTTGGTTTGGATTTTTGTTTGTGATTGATGTCAACCCTTGAAGAGTGATATTGTATATTGATGTCAACCCTTGGAGAAATCTGGTAGTGAAGTCTGATATCACAAAGGTATGGGTAAGGGACCCGAGTTTGTTTGAGGTATAAAGGAATTAATATCAATGAGTATGAAATTCAGATATTGATGTCAACCCTTAGATAATATATGGAGTGTAATATTGTATATTGATGTCAACCCTTAGATATTTATGTCAACCCTTGGAGAAATCTGGTAGTGAAGTCTGATAGTACAAAGGTATGGGTAAGGGACATGAGTTTGTTTGAGGTATAAAGGAATGGATATAAGTGAATATGCAAGTAAAACTATTCTAGAGGGATAGTATATTTCATGCCATTTTTGGTGATATGTGGAACGCCACATAACTCCTCACGGTTAGAGAGTTATGGCCTTGTGAAGTTGGAGAACCCTCATGAGCTATCTAGAAGCCCCTAGAAGGTCAATGAAGTCAATTTATTCTAGAATATCCTAGAATAAGTGTACTAGTCAAATTGATTGTAACTAGTAGTTAATCATGGGTATAATTGTTGCATTAAGAAAATAATTAAAAATAAATTAGTTGCAACAAGAAGTTGTGAGTTTGGTAATTATGGTAAATTAGTTGTGATGAGAAGATTAAATATTCAAAGTGGTTGCAAAGAGAAATTATTTAAATAATAAAGTTAGTTGCAACAAGAAGTGGAGAGATAACTATTTGTGGATTAAGTGGTTGTAAGTGGACAAGTGATTAGAAGTGAGTTATCCCTAAAAGAAGGAAGTTTGGTAAATTTAGTTAGAAGATAACCCCTTGAGGAAGCTACTTGGAGAGACATATAAATAAGAGACCAAGGAACTCACATTAACACCTACCCTACCTATTGAATATCATAGAATATCTATTTTGTGAAAGGTCTATTGAAGGTACACATTGATACATCAAGTTACACAAGTCTAAGATAGTAAAGGAGCATTGAAGATTAAAGTTTTAGAGTTGCATAATCACTGAAACAACCCTAGTTTTTGAGGTGTACACGGGTTGTAGTGGAATAAGTTGTGTACATAAGTAGGATGGTAGTATAGTAGGGTGTGTACAGTTGGGAAAATCCATGAAATATTGAGTTGCTGAGAGTTCTGGGTTCTCATATTCTGAAAGCAAGTTCTGAGGAAGGTCTACAATGATTAGGAACAACCAATCTACTAGAGGTTCAAAAGGTATGTCATATTCTTATGTGTAGTTGGATATTGTTGTCTACATGTGATATGGATATGGGAAATTCAAGATTTTCCCTAGAGATGATGTTGTATGTACAACACCTATGGTATGAGATAGATCTATAGAAATGCATCACTGGTATGAATGATATTAATCATTCATACATCTTGTTGGTTTGAGTATTGAGGAATATCTTGCAATTCTTGGTACATGGTTGAGGGTTTTGGGTTGTGATGTGTTGGTGATGTTGTTGGTTAGTTTAAGGCTGCATATCAGTGAGGGTTTGATTTATAGTCCATGTGAGGGTTTATTAGACATGATTATGATTGCATTCACATGTATGGCACATGACTAGAGAGATATAGATGCACATGGTTTGAATGATATTCTTGTGATATTGAGTATGAGATCTATGTTATTACATCTGATTTATTGAGGCATATTCTTGGTACATGTTTAGATGCACTTTATAGTAGTGTTGGTGACACATGATTGATACATGTTTCATGCATGGTTAGAGGCACTTTCTAGTATTATTTTTGACACATGGTATATGGATGATGTGGCATAGATATATTGATATATTAGTAAAAGCACATCTTGGCCTTGGTGATGGTTATCAGGTATTGTGATGTGCGTAGTTTATGCACTTGTGATGGTACAGGTTGTGTGAGATATTGATGTGCATGGTTGATAGTATAGGTTGATTGGTGCAAGTTGTTTAGTATAGATTGGGACATGTTGCAAGTTGATGTGAGAGAGATAACAAAGGGTCTGAGTTTTATAAAGGTGAAAACCATATCTTTCTAAAGGTGTACATAGGCTGCAGTATAGATAGACCGCATACATACGTAGGTTACAGTATAGACAGGTCACATACATACATGAGCTACAGGATATACAGGTCGTATACCTATTGGTTTTGGTTGGTACAGGTTGATTATTGGTACAGGTTGGTCAAAGGTTATTGATAGATGTTGGTTACAGGTTTTTGGCATAGATTGGTACAGTTTTACAGTGGTATATCTCATAGAGAAAATGTGGCATTGGTTTCATCATTTATTTGACACTTATATTTCCTTGCGGTAGGACAGGGCAAGGAAAGGGGGTTGTAGCCTCTTTCTAGTTGGTACCGGAGAATCAGGGAGTTGGAGATTCCTTCGGGTTGGAGCCTTAGAACTAGGTGGTTGTATCCACCTTTCGTTTTTAGCCCGAGAACATAGAGAGTTGTAGCTACAGAATTAGGGAGTTGGAGATTCCCTTAGGTTGTAGACTAAAAAACTAGGGGGTTGGATCCTTCTTCCAGTTGGAGCTAGAGAATTTGAAGTTGGTACTTCCTTGAATGTAATTATTAAATACATATAAAAAAATCATTATGTGGTTTTCTCCCGCATTGGGTTTCCACGTAAAATACTAGTTTATTGTGCATTGTGTGGATGTGTCTATTATTGTTTATTATGCACTAATGGATGTCAATGTTATATGATGCAATAACATATTAATCATGAACTAATGAACATTGTTGAATAAGATAACGAAATATAATTTTTGGTTAAAAGTGTATAAATTGCTCATTATTGATTCACCCCCCCTCTCAGTAATCCAACAATTGGTATCAGAGTGGGATCTTCCAAGAGACAATTTAACCACTGGAAGGAGATCATGGAATTTACTAAGAAAGGAGTATCAATGTTTGATGGTCATAGTGGTATAAAGTATGATATGTGGAGAATAATAACACCAACCGTTTTAGAGGAACATAGATATCCTATTTGGTATTTAGTTATGATATGATATAACGATACAAAGAAAGAAAAGACTACAACCAAGAAGGAATTGAAGAAAAATAACAAAATTCAAATGGAATTCATTTTTGAAGGACTATATGATTCAGTTAAGGACAAGGTAGGTAAATATTCATCATCTAAAGAATTTGGGATAAGTTACATGATATCTATTCTTCACCCATCACAGAGTCAAAGAATTCCGAAGAAGATGCAGGTACAAAACATGAAGAAAGATGTTCATCATGTCATACAGATTCAGAAGAAAAAGATTATGTAATCAACATAAGTATGTTGTTTTGATTTAATTGTGAAAAATGTGGACATCTTGAAATCGAATGCCCTGAAGGTAATGAGACAAAAAAGGAAATTGAAATAGAAGACAATTATGAATCAGAACTGATTAGTGTTTTAAATGAACTAAAGAAAGAAAGAGAAGAAAACAAGTCACTCAAGAAAGAATTGATGAAGCAAAAGGAAATTGTTCAAGGTTCCGAAAAATCTAAATAGGTCATCAAGAATTTAAGAGCTCAACTAGAAGGGGCCATAATAATTGAATAAATTATGGATTATCAAAAGAAGTGTTTAAAAGACAACATAGCAACACAAAAGGAAGAAGAAGAAAAGAGAGAAACAATAATGACATATCATCTCAACGAAAGAACCGATGAATTCAACCAGCTTGAGGAATATTTTGGTAAAGAAGAGAGAAGAATCGAAGAATAAATAATTACATTGAAAATCCAACTTGAAGAATCAAAAAGAACAGAAGAGGTCATGAAGTCTCAGATAATGAAGAAAGAATAAGAGGTTTAGAATCTTGAAGAAGAAGTTGTCACACTAAGATTCAAATTTGTCAATCTCAACAAGAACATTGAAGAGACAGAAACATCGACATCATCAGTAGATAATGAAGAGAAGCATTCTAGGTTTCCAGAAAAGACGAACGAAGAAAAGAGAAAACGTTATGCAGAAGTACTCAAAGGAAGGAATCATGGTCAACCAAAATTTAAGAAAACTAATAAAGATACATTGTCAAGAATACCCTCCACATTCAAGTCACAAAGAAGCCTTAGTCATGATCAACCAATGCAAGAATTCAATAGGACTACACCATTCACTCCCAGGTATGTAAATTTATTTTATTGTCATTGTTTTTATTTTACTTACTTTTGACATAAGGTTGTAGATTGAAATGCTTATGGAATAAATGTTAAAAAAAGAAATGCTTATTTGGCCCCACATAGCATTGAATGTTACAAATGTAATAACAATGGAAACATAGCTCATGATTTTAGAATGTAAATGTGTTGAACCTAAACCTAATAGATCTAGATATAAAATACTACACACATTTGCAGAGATAAGTTGAGAAAGAAGGAGAGAAAGAATGGAAGAATTCTCATTAACCATCATAAATAATGAATAATTTACAGATGATATACTCTGTATAACTCAATGAATGTGCACTAGAGGAGAACCAATGCACCATAGTGGTGGTATAGAGTGATTTGGACACACACTAGCAGTTATGGGAGTGAACTACCACCTAGTCTAGTCTCTCAGGCAGTTACAGGAGTGAACTACCAGCTAGCTGAGTTAACTAGTCAACTGGTCTTGAGTTAATTGACTGAACAAAGTGTATTGAGGAGTAGATCAAGGAATCAAGGGTAATGCGCCATTCTAGTGATGATCCCAAGGAAAGTGCGCATTAGCATAGTGATGATCCCAATGTTGCATGGTGAAAAAACCAATGCAACATCTAGACTCAACTCAACTAGTCAAATTGAAGTGTCAACTGAAAGAGAATATTCTCCCTTAAAATATAGGAGACTGGATAATGACTAATTATGACTAATAAACAAGGAAAAAAATTAGCAAAAAGAAATCCTAGGTGTGTGTGAAGTAACTCCAACACCCCCCTTGAACATCACTATGGTGAAAATAAAGAATGGGTCCCAGCAACGAGGCCATGTTAGGTACCCAAATACAAAAGATACACTGAAATAAAGTGAGNCAAGTTACAATGTATGTAAAAAGAATAACTACAGTTGTTAGGCAATTGTGTCCTTCACTCCAAGACGACTTCACAAAGAATGGAACTTTTCTCAGTGAAGGTCTTGGTGAAGATGTTTTTCATCTGTTTTGTTGAAGGACAGAATTGTAGGTCGATGATCCCCTATTGTACTAAATCCCAGATGTAGTGAATGTGGATCTCGATGTGCTTCATCTGCTGCCTCTGAACTGGATCTTTGCAGAACTTCATAGTGCTCTAGTTGTCACACGCGATGACGATCGATCGATGAAACTGAATGCCCAACTCAGTGAAAAAATGTTGCATCCACATAGCCTGAATGGTTATGTTAACTACCCCTCTATACTCTCCCTCGACTGAAGATAGAGAAATGGCATCTTTCTTCTTTCTCAACAAACAGATAGGCCCAGAACCAATACTGAGTGAGTAACGAGATGTGGACTTGTGATCAGTACTATCGCCAACCCAGTCAAAATTAGTAAACCCAATGAGATATAATATAGAATCTATCGCATAATGAATCCCAAAGTTGATGGAACCGTGTATGTATCGAAGGATATGCTTTCCATCCTTCTAATGTAGTTCATGTGACTCCTGCATGAACCTGGAAATTGTGCCAACTGCATAGGATAGGTCTAGTCTGGAGTGTGTGAGATACAAAAAGCTCCCCATAAGATGTTTGTATAGTGTGTTGTCAACCAGTGGAGTCTCCCTACCATCCTCAAGTTTGACTCATGATAGGAAAGGAGTTGGAGCATACTTTCAGTCTGTCATGTGAAATCTCTCAAGGAGATATCATGCATACTTAGCCTAAGATAGTTTGATGCCTGATGCATCTTGAACGATCTCGATTCCAAGAAAAAGGTGTATCAGGCCCATGTCCATCATCAAAAACTTGTCATGTAGAATCCTCTTGACTGTAGAAATCGCTGAAGTCGAGCAACCTTTGATCAGAAAATCATGAACATACAGAACTAAGAGTAGAAGTGAATCAACCATCCTGAGAATCTAGACATTCAGATCTGATTTAAAATGTACAAAGTTCTGTGACAATAGGCAGGAGTTCATCTTGGGATACCACACGCTCAGAGCCTGCTTGAGGCCATAAAGGGACTTCTTCCACCGACAAAACAAAGATGAGTCCTGCATAAATCCTTGGGGCTGATCCATATAGATATCCTCATAGAGATCACCATGGAGAAATGCATTCTTGACATCCATATGATGGAATTCCCATCCCTTGGCTACCCTAATGGTAAGTGCCAATTGTATGGAAACCAACTTCGCTACTGGAGTGAAGGTCTCATCATAGTCAATACCATGCACCTGTTGAAAGACTTTGGAAAAAAGCCTAGCTTTGTATCTCCTAATATGTCCATACGTTATGCTCTTGGTCCTATAAAACCATCTACATCTGATAAGTTTCCTCTTAGAAGGAAGGGGAACCAGATCTCGAGTCTAGTTCTCGAGGAGGGAGTTCTACTGCTCCTGCATGGAAGATTCCCAAAAAGGATTTCCAGTAGCCTCACCATAAGACTGTGGATATCAATATTGAACCAAGAAAATATGTCTAGAGGGAAATGGTTCAGTGGCAGTGAGTGAAACAAGAGGATCCTCGAAATTAGATCTAGTCCTCCTAGTATCGGTTGGATACCCAACAAGATCCCCTACATCCTCAAGAGTGGTTTGTTCCCACTTGGGCTACTGCTCTGGCTCTGCAACTACATATGGATGCTATGAATATGCATCTGACTATACTAACTCTAAATCTAAATCATCTTATTCCTCTGAATGAGAACACTCTTTTGAAGAAGATTCAACATGTGCATGCTCATCATCTCAGATAGGTGGAAGAATGAACGTTTCTTCATGCGGCTGTTGAGGTACATGCGAGACACTTTCCTCGAATTGGACACTACACTCAATGATGAGATGGTCCAAGGAAACATCAATGATCCTATATCCCTTCACACCATGATCAGGGTATCCAAAAAAAATACACTTAGTGCTCTGTGGATCAAGTTCCTTCCTCTTTTCAAAGGGAATCTGGGCCCATGCACATGAACTGAAAATGAGAAAGTGGGTCACTTCCATTTTGAGGCCACTCTGAGCCTCATAGGGGGGTAATATCCTTGACATATCTATGGGGATATCTATTTTGGATGTATGTTTCACAATTAAGTGCTTCGACCCATAGTCTCTATAGTAAGAGAGGTTGAAAGTGACCATTTCTAGATCAACTAGGTTGGAAAAGGTAAGGAAAAGAATTCATACCCACATGCAATTTTTTATTTCCAATGAAGGGTCGTGTAATGATGATGCTGAGAGCATAGGTGACATTGAGTTTCCCTTGAGGTATAAACATCTAGTGCAATGATGGGCACCTAAGGAGCTACCTGAAGTGGACATAGATTTCTTCATCGATGGGAGGATGTATCACATTGCTCCTTCGTCCTTACATGGATTGGGGTTATTTTCCATGGATGGCATAAAGTTCGGCTATGGAACTGTAACTGAATTGATGAAGTATGTCGAACCATTATAAAAATACAATCATTGGTTGATGTTGGTCCGATATACGCAAAGTATGCGGAGATACAGAGTTGCTGCAAATTATATACAACTACTAGATAACAATCAAAATAAAGGGGCAACTATTTATATTGATGGAAGGCCAAAAGATACTGGAAACATTGCAAGATTTATAAATAGTACACGACCAGTGGAAAAAACTAAGAAACCGAATTGCTTATTTGAGGCACATGAATGGAATCATATATTTGTATGTGTAACAAAAACAATAGTTCCAGGTAAAGAGTTGTTGATTGATTACAACTTAAATTGAATAGATGGAGAGGGTGACCATGGAAAGGCACCCACTTTGTCTCAGCAGGTAAATGTTAAATACACTAAAAAGTTATGACTACAACAACTAAATTTTAGAAATTTCATTATTATTTTTTTCTATTATTATTGCAATATTTCATTTTCTTAATGTGACAGGTGAATTTCATAACTTTTATTGATTGATTTATTGTGTCAACATCTATCCAGGGTGATCATGGTAGAAAATCACCCACTACATCTCTCCAGGGTGACCGTGGAAAGACACCCACTATGCCTCAGCAGGTAAATGTTAAATACAACAACAACTTATGATTACAGCAACTAAATTTCTGAAATTTCATTATTTTTTTTCTGATATTACTCCAATATTTCATTTTTTAAATGTTACAGGTGAATTTCATAACTTTTGTTGATTGATTTATTGTGTCATCTTCTATCCAGGGTGACCGTGTTTAAGTTTCACTCTCTACATCTCTCCAGGGTGACCATGGAAAGGCACCCGCAGTGCCTCACCAGGTAAATTTTAAATACATTAACAACTTATTACTACAATAACTAAATTTATGAAATTTCATTATTTTTTTTTATATTACTCCGATATTTTCATTTTTTAAATGTTACAGGTGAATTTCATAACTTTTGTTGATTGATTTATTGTGTCAACTTATGTCCAGGGTGACTGTGTCCGATTTTCACCCGCTACATCTCTCCAGGGTGATCGTGGAAAGGCACCTGCAGTGCCTCACCAGATAAATGTTAAATACAGTAACAACTTATGACAACAACAACTAAATTTCTGAAATTTCATTATTTGTTTTCTAATATTACTGCAATATTTCATTTTTTTAGTGTTAGAGGTGAATTTCATAACTTTTGTTGATTGATTTATTGTGTCAACATTTGTCTAGGCTCCCATAGAGGATATTGATGAGGAAAAAATATATTATTCGACAAACCCAATGACAACTGTAACAAAGGCCTTGAAGAAGGCTAACATGGAATATCTAGGTTTGATTAGAAAACAACCCCTGACATAGGAGGACAGGCAAAGAATTGCAGAGCTACAAACTACAATAACTAATTTTGGGGTAAGTGGCATCTTTACATATTTTTATTAGCTATGACAATTTCATATCCATTTTTTAGTTTTATATTTTGTATAAGATGTGATAAAGAAAAATTTTCTATTTGTAGGAGTTTTTAAACCCCATGCATGGGGAACCTGTCGATCTTGCAACTTCTATAGGTAGCAGTGAGGGTCCAATGAAAAAAAAAAGGTCAACATAACAAAGTGCAAGTGAGGCTTTTTGAGCCTCCTGAGGTTCCCCTAGAATCCATTGATGAGTGGGGCGATTTTGACCAGCATGACATGTCAGACCATGATGAGCCGGAGAATGGGACTCTGCATGAAGACTCTGGAGAGGAACATAGTGTAAGTGCATATGATACTATTATGCATGGAGTAGAACAAATTAAAAGCACTGGATCACTAGATGTGACCTTTCTGGTGGATGACGCGTGTGTTCTGATAAAGATCCAGAAGATTGCAGGTAATTGTCCCATTAATTGATTCATGTTTTTCATGAAACTGAAATGGACATTTGTTGGGATTATTAATTCATTAATGGATAACACGTTACTGTAGGAAACAATGTTTTCTATCAAAACTTACATGACAAAGAATTGGAGTTGTTTGGCCCCACCATTCGCACATGGTTGAATGGCCAAGATAGAAAAAAGAAAGATGATTTAATAGATCACATGGTAAACTTGTTCAGCAACACTTTCAAAAAGAAAGTGGTTACAAAGTTGGCCGGTGAGAATTTAAAATACACTAGGGCCTAGTATAGGGATAAATTGCAAATAAACCTCAAGCACGAGCACCCTCACATGGTTCCCGAGAAAGAGTGGAAGGCACTAATAGAGGATGCAAAGGAGAACTTGTTTAAAAAACAAGGAAAACAACCACGAGCTAGTCAAGCAAGGTACAACACATGTCATATTATCAGTGAAATATGAGCATTTATGTTTTTCTTTCATGTTTTAAGTAACAATTCTGATATCTAATTTTTTTCAAAAATTCCATATGTAGGCTACCAGACACATCCAAAGCAACAAAGGCCAGAGTGGAAAAACACAGCCAACATAAACTAGGCCAGGGTGGCTACGGAAAACATGAAGCCCAAATAGTAATATTTAAATGATTAACTATGGTTAATATTTATTTAACAGTAGCGAACAAATATATGTTTTTGTTATTGGTATTTTTAATGGTGGTATGCATTGCAGTTAAATATGTTCGACATTGCTGCCACAAAGGAGGACCTGAAGCTTGGCTACAAGCATGGTTTTAAAAGTGTTATTGAATATAGAAAAAGCTTGGGCCAGAATCCTATCTCCCCAGCCACGTAGGTAAATCAAATGAATAAGGAAACCGCGGTAGCATGCTTGTAAAGTCTATTCATATTTTATTATATCACCCTTAACTAAGTATTTATGTTTGTTTTCAAGCAACAGTGCTACCGCAGTATTGAATCAAGTGGTATTCAACAAACACTGCATCATACAAGGGTCCACATGTCCAGTGATACTGTAGAGCAGAGTACCCATTCTGGTATGTATGCTTCAGAATTAGAAATATTTACTGTGATTGTAGATATTTATTTCTTGACTTATACTTATATATTATCTTCTCAAAATTGAAGAGCATGTA
>ML782298.1:806592-820319 GCA_009831015.1 Picea engelmannii
GGGGGAGGGGCCATATGAGCTTCCACCTTCACATGGTTGGCCCTGTTCAGTAGAAAATAACCTATTCTCAAAACAAAGAGAAGCTCATTAAGGTATGCGACAACTTAACTTTTTTCTAGAGTATTTTACATAACTAAATGCATGCTTATTTGCTTATTAATTATTTACTCATATAAAAAATTTGTATTTTATGATTCATGCAAGTCTTGGTGATGGAAATGCATCTCATGGACAACTCCTATCAAGTTGTATGGGCTAATGGATCTGGCAAAAGAACAATGAAAAGGTAAGGGTTTTGACGTGTTTTTAAAAGTAGGCTTTACACTAGTAAAAGTTCACAATCCTCATGAATATGTAGATATTGATATTTTCCAAGTTCCATGTGGTGTTTTGGTTTACTTGTAGATATTTTAAATATCATTTTGGTTTACTTGTATTTTTTTTATAAATAAGTATAACTATTTTAGAGAACCCCCATATACAAAGTCTTTATCCATATCCTCATTGTGGAAAATAAATTAGAAAATATCCCTCACTTCATTCATTTCCATAGGAATAACCTTATTGCTATCCCTAGTCCAAATCCTAGTTCCTATTAAACAATGCATGAAGCTAATTCCAATAATCTAGACCCCTCCTCTCATCCCACATGTTAGTGCAAGTATTATAAGGCTCCAAAGGACACTACTAAAAAATGCTTATTCTTATAATAATATTTCACATCCAAATTCTTGTACATAGATGAGAAATCCCTTGATGATCCTAGGGTACACCAATATTTGGACACTTCTCCCCAACAAAAAATAGTCCCTATTACAAACTCTATTGAAAAAGATCCCTTGACGATAATCCTTGACAATTTATAACCAAAATAATCGCATTTTCCATCACTCATCACCCCTGTCCTTATCATTGGGGCTTTGTACAATACGACATAACTCATCTTCTCATTAATAAACATTGTGGAGTCACCCTTGTCATAGGGATTTTTTAAGAGATTGTTGAATGCTATGTATCTACCCTTGATTACTCTAATTTACTCTTGAACATATAATATGAACAACAATGAAATTCTTTATAATATGTTCATTGTTCCTATTGGGAGTTTTTTGGGGCTAGCTTAGACTTCCCATTATCAACTCTAGCCACTTATTACCTAGTAGCACCAAATATTACCTAGTTCTCCCCTTGTATTATTCCTCTCCTAGTGTTCCATTCTCTCCTACATACTCTTCCTCTTTTCCTAGTCGTTCAAATGCTTGGGGAAAGTATTGCCTCTCCTCCTTAGAGTTTCTTTCTTACACCCCTTTTTCTCCATTTTTATTTGTTCATAATATCGATGCTCAAATGAAATTCTTTATAAGATGATCATTGCAATACTTATCAACTCTATAAAGATGAAAAAAACTATGATCTCACCTCTTGAAATACCTCTTACTTATAATGTTAAGACCAACCAAAACATAATACATAAATACCTTTCTCTCTCACTTTTACATCACACCAATCCATCTCATCTCATATGGTTGCACTATCCCTCTTCTAAACTCTCTAAATAATACATTCTCATCCTTCTACCTGGGTGCACTCTCACTCTGCTATTCTCATTCTAAATACCAAACCTCCCCAATGATTTTGAACTCAATATTTTTTTTTTCTACCACACACGAATTAACAAAATACAAATATGATCTATTATACCTAGTTCCATAATTGCTTTCCCTTGTCCTCCCATTGGCTAAAACAATGAGGTAGACCCCTGTTCTTCTATGCCTTCTCTTTTACTTATCTTTCCATTAGTTGTTAAAATCAACATTTTCCAGTTGAATGAAGCCTTGTTCCTATTGGGATTTTTTTGGGGCTATCTTAGACTTTCCATTATCAACTCTAGCCACTTCTTACCTAGTAGCACCCACTATTACCTAGTTTTTCCCTTGTCTTCTTCCTCTCCTAGTGTTCCATGCTCTCCTACATACTCTTCCTCTTTTCTTAGTCCTTCAATTGCTTGGGGAAAGTATTGTCTCTCCTCCTTAGCTCTTCTTCCTTACACCCCTTTTTCTCCATTTTTATTTGGCCATAATATCAATGGGTCCCTTATAGGTCATTATCTCAATAAAGACCATACTTGTGATAACCTCTACCTAGTTAGGATCAACTATCACTTGTTTGGTCAGTTTTCAAAGATGTCCCCCTTAATGGTCACTTTCCATACCTTGCAACTATGGAGCCCCTCCCAATGGTGACATCATATCTTCCTTTGATCCTCTCTCTTCCACTAGTACCATTGGTATTTTTCACCTCTACATTTGTATTGAACTTATGTTGATGCATGTCGCCTCCTACGCTTGCATAAAATACCCCATTGATGTCTGCCACCCCTCATTCTTGCACTAAATATAGGATACCATGTGTTGTTTTTGTTCTTTATGATGTCTATTATGATCACACTCTCCATATTATCATATGTCACATGGGACTTATCCTTTGCTTTCCATCATTGATCATGTTGCTAATCCTACCTCACTTGTGGTAATATGCCAACCTCTATGATGTAGGTATCTAGCTAAACATGTTCTTGCATTGTTCATTGATAATTCTTGGAAATGAAAGTATGTATTAGTCTCCCCCCTGTATATTGAACATATTAATGATGTACCCAAAATTTTGGACCTCATTATTATTGTCCTTTTTGTATGCTCCAACAATTGTGCAAGTGACATCCACAATTCTCTTCCTATTATATTAGTAATATTCCTCTTATTATTATCAAGGAAGAAGTTGATAACTAGCCCTTATATACACTATGCCTAAGTTATGGAGGCATCAAATAACATTATGTTTTTACAATAATATATAAGTCAATGTCATAATGACCCTTTAGGTTCGTAAGAGTTTCCAAATCTTCAAGGTGTTAAGAGCCATTATTTCCCAAATCATTCAGAACATAGAAGAAAATTTAGCAATAACTTATACATAGGTGATGAAAGAGATTTTAAAACTTTTCATAAATCACAACCTTTTTACTGATGGTGTCTTCATGGGTTCAAAAACTTACTTTAGAAACCTAACAATATTTTTACCTTTCAATATTCTCCTGAACCCTTGGGTTTACCATTATTCCTTGTGGGTCATAAATTTCCACTCACTAAATTCATACAAATTGAAATTTTTGTAATTTGCACAAGCTTATATGACATTAGTACAAATATATGAATTCAAGTAGGAGTAGAGCTTTTCCCTTTCAAGTTGATGATCCCCATCAACTTGGGACTCAATGTCTCTTCATTAAATTCTTCTTGTAATGAGGATGGCATAGACAACTTCAAATGATCCACATATACATTGGAATATTTTCCCATATATGGTGCCCAATACAAGCAAATAGATTTTATTCATTCTTATCCACAATCCTAAAATATCATTTTAAACCTTTCTTTGGTGGGTGCAAACACACTTGATCAAACTTAGGAGGTATGTGTTGTTAAATGCTTATTATGCCTCTTTTCGTAACTTGATTGAGATTCCTACAAGTTGGTTGCTTATACCTACACAACACATGTTTGCGTATTTTTCTTTTTAACGAAGTTTGCATATTTTCCCATTGATCAATTTTCTAAATTGTTCCACTTTGAGGGATAAAATTTCAAGTTAAAGTGAGTACAATAAAATATGAGAAAGTCATAGGTGGAGGATTTGAGGTGAGCAATGAATTGTGCACTTAACAATGATATATATAAATGACAAACAATATTCCCAAATATTGGGATGTTATAGCCTCACAATCCTCCTTCAAGCCTATAATTAATCATATCAAAGACTCGAGACTTGCATATATATACAAGTTTTGTAAGGTTTTAACCATTTGCCAAAATTGAGCTAGATGTAGGTAATCCCTTATATTCTTCAAGTACATAAGAATTTAACTTTAGAGCTATGGTCAAATAAAAGCATCAAAGGTCTTAAAGGAAATGGACAATGTGGTTTTGTATATATTTATCATACTTGATTACTGAATGAAAATGTTGCAGGATACCATTCACATGAAGTTCGGGCTTTGTTGTGACTTGGATCAATTGACAAGGATTATAAAAGCTTATGATTTGAGTTAATTTTTTTTTTGTTTTCCGAACAAATAATTCATGTAGGACTTCAATGCCTAAACTATGATCTACAATTCCTTATCTTATTTGGGTATCTTATGATTGCACCAGCAAAAGTTTCAAGTGTTATGTTATCCAACTCCTTCATTGTATCAAAGGTTTCGCCATTATGTATCATGCAAAATTTGCTTTGATTTCAAATGAAATTGCAAGTTTCATTAGATTTAATATTGATGCATTACAATTCTTTCAAGTCAAAGCTTGAGTTACTTGGTTTTCAATTGCAATGAATTGAAAGGTTATACTTGCATTTTCTAATGTGCATTGAAGAGACTTCATTCCTAAATAATTTGCTAACCCCATGAATTACCTTGGTTCAATTAAATTATCTGGGATCAACCAATTTACAACGAATTTTATATTTCTTAGGTCAATACACAATTCACATCCTCTAACTACAAAATCCATACACAACAATAATTGTTTTCCAAGCTCATATTTTTTCATGTTGGCTTGAAATTAATTGTGTTGAAGGGTTAAAAATATCATATCCAAATGTTTCAAATGATCTTCCCAAGTCTTGCTAAAAGTCAAAATATCATCCAAGGAGGCTACAATAAACAAGTTTGAGAAATGGTCTTAAGATATCATCCATCAATCTTAGAAGTGTTGTCATAGTATTTTGTAATATAAATTGCATAATGACTCACTCATGCAATCGATGTGTTTTTTTGAAAGTAATATTCCAAATTATTCTATGTATATTGTCATATTGGTATCCTTACTTCTAATCCAACTTCATAATAACACATGCTTCCAATATTTGGTTGATTAGTTCCTTGATTATTTGTAGGGGATATAAATATTGCAATATATTACAATATTAAAATGTAATAGTAATGCCATATTACAATGTAATATGGCATTACCATATTACAATGTAAAATGGTAATCTCATATTACATTGTAATATGGCATACAATATGGTATACTATATTGCGATATAATATGGTAATACCATATCTCATTTAATTTATTTTTTTTAAACTTAAATCCATCGCCAAAATATCAACGATAGTTCATAGGAAACAATTTTATATTTTACCACAATCGTTGCTATAACGACGAAATTTCGTCGCAATTTGCCACGTATTTTTGTTAAGCCCTAATATTGGCTCATTACCCCTTAATTGGGGCAAATTATACTAGTAATGTTATTTTATTTATGTCGGTTGTAGGCCATTAGTTGTAATTATACCTCCTAGTCTCCTATATATACCAAGGAGACATTTTCATTTTGACTCATCTTGTACTTGAACATTTAAGTGGGGTAAAAGGAGGTTTCCCCCTCAAAGAGGCTTATTACCTAAAATTATCTCTTTTTCAAGGCGTTGAGTACTTTTTCTGAGGTTTTTCTATGCTATATTGATATTTGGTTCTTAACATATAGTATCAGAGCTCAAGGTCTTGGGGTTTCGCTGCTACATCTAAGACACCTTGACATTTTTGCTATAACTTGTTTTCTACAACGTTTCATAGAGAAGGACTTGTAGGATATTTATGATATGGATCAAGGTATGTTGGGTTCAAAATTCATCTCCTGAGGCCTTATACTTTCAGAGATACAACCTGTACAAGATAGGGTTTTGGAATCATCCTGAACTGAGTCATTGTGGAAGTTTCACTATAAAACATGTTTTGTAACGTTTTAGACCCTAAAATCTGGAGGATATTTACATAAATTAGTAAGGTATCTGTGGTAAACATTTTAGCTTCTGGGTCATCTTAAATTTGTAGATACACCCTGTGTAAGATAGGGTATCTGACTAGTCCTATTGACTAGTCTCAAGAAGGTGTTCCAGCTAAAACAATCATAAGTTGTTCCTAGACTATCCAAAATGAGTGGGACTGGTTTCATTGGATCGTCGACAGTATTTAGTATTTCTGGTGTGAGTTTTAGAATTTTATATCAATTATTTTGTGTGGGGTACGTTATATAAGTGAGATCTCCTGGAAAGGCAAAAAATTGGCAAGTTGTGGATAAGTTACCGTAAATTCCACTTCGAACATCCAATTTTGATGAAACTCCAACTTTGGTTTGAAGACCAACCACGTTCCTAAGATTTATATGAGGAAGTTTGATGACAAGGACCCAATCACATGGATACTTCAGATGGAGCAATTCATTGATCTCCATAATGTGCCACATACACAAAAGGTATGAATTGCTTCTTTACATTTAGAACCTAATAAATTTCTATGGTATCGATGGATTTGTTCTCACAAATCACTAGTCACTTGGACAATTTTAATGGAAGAAATGATAGCACACTATGACGATACAAGGAAAAATACCTTCTTTAGCCAATTGATAAATCTCAAGCAAAAGGTTTCAGTTACCGAGCACATTGAGAGCTTCAAAAGATTGAATATAAAGGTAACTAATATTCCAAATGAGAACTTGATTGATGTATTCATAGGAACTTTAAAGGATAACATTCAGCATGAGGTTTTCCTTTGGGAACCCAAATCATTGGAGAATGCATTTAAGGTGGCAGGAAATGTTGAAAGTAAAAATATGGATATGGCTACTAGAAGGACCAATCCTAACATCTATAGAGAGAACAATGCTCCTTCTTCTAAAACACCTCAACCTACAAGGTTGACAGCTCAACAATTGGAGGAAAGAAAAGAAAAAGGTTTATGCTTTAATTGTGACAGCAAGTACAGTAAGGGACATAAGTGTGGTGAGAAGAAATTATTCTACATAGATTGTGAAGAGGAGGAAGAAGAAGAACAAGAACCATCTCAAGATGAAAACATAGAAGAAATTTCATTTGAAGAGTTGACTCCCACGATATCGTGTAATGCATTGGCTGGAATTAGCACTCCTCAAACCCTCAGGATCGAAGGATACATCAAAAAGAAAAAGGTAATAGTCCTAATTGATTCTAGCAGTACTCATAATTTCATTCACTATAAATTAGCCAAATCTCTCAATTGCTTTGTATATCCAGCGCCAGAGTTTGAAGTAATTATTGCAGATGGAGGAAGTATCAATTTCTTAGGAAAATTCAATAAGATCAATCTTACTATGGGGGAATATGTAATGAATATTCCAATGATTTCTATACCCATGGGTGGTGTAGATGTTGTAATAGGAATCCAATGGTTACAATCATTAGGAACAATGGCTTAAAATTTTCAAGAACTTTTCATGAAATTTTCATTGGAAGGAAAATAAATTGAGTTAAGAGGTATCACAGGGAAACCCGATAAGGTGATAAGCTCTAATGGAATGACAAAATTATTGAAAAAGGGGCATCAAGGCATTATTGCACAACTATGCTCACTAGATGTTCAAACGTCTAAGCCATGTATTCCTCAAGATCTCCAAAGGATCATTGATAAGCATTCCAAAGTATTTGAAAATATTCCCAAAGGTATTCCAACGACTTGAAATTATGATCATTAAATTCACCTAATTCCTGGGAGTGTTCTTCCTAACATCAGGCCATATAGATACCCTTACGCCCAGAAGACTACAATTGAGCGCATGGTTGAAGAAATGTTAGAGGCTGACATTATTAGACCTAGCCAAAGTTCTTACTCTGCACCAGTGGTAATGGTATTCAAGAAAGATAGCTCATGGCATATGTGTCCATATTATAGAGAGCTCAACAAGATCACTATTAAAGATAAGTTTCCCATTCCCATCATTTATGAATTATTAGATGAACTACATGGAGCAATCTATTTCACAAAATTGGATCTTCGTTTAGGGTATAATTAGATCAGAATGAAGGAAGAAGATATCCCAAAAACAACATTCCGAACTCATGAAGTCCATTATGAATTTTAGGTCATGCCTTTTGGCCTTACAGGTACACCTTCCACATTCCAAGGGTTGATGAATTCCATATTCAAGCCCTTCCTTCGAAAATTTGTGTTAGTATTTTTTGATGATATACTAATCTATAGCAAGTCTTGGGAGGATCATGTGCGACATGTTGACAAGGTGCTACAACTACTAAAGGAGCAACAACTATATGCCAAACCATCCAAATGTTTCTTTGGAGTAAAGGAGGTAGAGTATTTGGGTCATATTGTATCTCATGAAGGTGTCAAGGTAGACCCTAACAAGATTAAGACCATGATGGACTGGTTGATTCCCAAAACATTGAAGAATCTTAGAGGATTTTTGGGTTTGACAGGTTACTACTGCAAGTTTTTTAGGAACTATGGAAGAATAGCAGCACCTTTAATGGCACTAACTAAGAAGGATGCATTTTCATGGACACCAGAGGAAACTAAAGATTTTGAACAACTTAAAGAGGTGATGTGTAAAGCTCCTATCTTGACCACTCCACACTTCACAAAAACCTTCATTATGGAATGTGATGCCTCGGGAAATGGAATTGGTGCTATCCTAATGCAAGAAGGAAGGCCCCTGGCTTTTGAAAGTCAACCACTCAAGGGAAAGGACTTACACAAACCCATTTATGAGAAGGAAATAATGGCAATACTACATGCATTGAAGAAATGGCATCCTTACCTAATAGGTAGTCACTTCAAGGTCAAAACAAATCATGATAGTCTTAAATACTTCTTGGAACAAAGACTATCTTAAGAAGAACAACAAAAATGGGTAACCAAGATATTGGGTTCTTATTTTTAAATCATCTATAAAAAGGGGAAGAAAAATGTTGTGGCAGATGCACTCTCAAGAAAGGATGAAGATGTTGAGGTGTTTCTCTGTGCTATCTTGATCATCCAACCCAATTGGATAATAGAAGCAAGGGATGAATGGAAGAATGACGAAAAAGTGTGGACTCTCATTCAAAGGTTGCAGCAGGATTCCAGTGCATCAGATACATTTACATGGGAAAATGATTCACTATGGTACAAAGATCGCTTATATTTTTGTAAGAACTCCCAACTCAAACAAAAGTTACTATTGGAATTGCACACCTCTCCAGTGGGAGGGCACTCGAGATTTTTGAAAACCTACCATAGAGTCAAGAAGGAATTTTTTTGGGATGGCCTTAAAATTGATGTTCAAAGGTTTGTGGCAGAATGTTTGGTTTGCCAACAAAATAAGGTGGAAACAATTAAGACTCCAGGTATTTTACAACCATTATCCATCCCAAGTTAGCGTTGGGAGGATGTTTCCATGGATTTCATCACAGAGCTACCAAAGTCTGAAGGAAAGAATTTCATCATGGTGATTGTTGATAGAATGACCAAGTACACACACTTTTGTGCACTCTCTCATCCCTTCAAAGCTAGTATAGTTTCCATTGCATTCATGGAGACAATTCAAAAGCTACATGGCAACCCAAAGATTATTGTAAGTGACAGAGATCCCATGTTCACTGGACATTTTTTGAAATAATTATTTTCTTGTTTGGGTACTCAATTTCATCCTATCATCCTCAATCTGATGGACAAACTGAGATAGTGAACAAATGTCTAGAAGGCTACCTTCACTTCTTTGTCTTTGATAAACAAACACAATGGTTCACATGGTTACCCTTGGTAGAATGGTGGTATAACACTTCCTTTCATACTGCAACAAAAATGACACCATTTATGGAACTGTATGGATACCACTCTCCTTCCATCTCTTCTTCTCTAAAAGAAAAATATAAGGTTCAAGCGGTGGAAGATCAGATCGAGAATCAACAACAAGTTCTCCAAATCTTAAAGGACAACCTGACCATGGCACAAAATCGCATGAAACAACAAGCAAATCAACATCGTAGTGAAAGAAGTTTTGAAGTAGGGGATTGAGTGTTTTTAAGAGTACAACCATACAAACAGATGTCCCTCAAGCAAGCCAAGAAGGGTAATAAATTATCACCAAAGTACTATGGCCCTTATAAGGTGTTGCAAAAGATTGGTACTATGGCATACAAATTGGAGTTGCCTCCATCTTCACGAGTACACCCAGTTTTCCATGTTTCATGCTTAAAGAAGGTTATAGGAGATAGGATCCCAGTTAAAACTATATTTCCAGAACTTGATGAGGAAGGAAAAATCATATTGGATCTTGAATTCATCACTGACACAAGAATTCACCAGCTGAGGAATAGATCCATTTCAGAATATCTCATTAAATGGAGGAAACTTCCTTCAGAAGATTCCACTTGGGAAGATGAGTCTTTTATACAGAAGCATCCAGAGTTACTCAAGCATTGTAGACAACACTTGTCTCAAGGGGAGGGGCATGTTAAGCCCTAATATTGGATCATTACCTCTTAATTGGGGCATATTATATTAGTAATGTTATTTTATTTATGTCATCTTTAGGCCACTAGTTGTAATTATACCTCCTAGTCTCCTATATATATACAAAGGAGACATTTTCATTTTGAATCATCTTGTACTTGAACATTTAAAGTGGGGTAAAAGGAGGTTGGCCCCTCAAAGAGGCTTATTATCTGAAATTATCTCTTTTTCAAGGCGTCGAGTACTTTTTCTGAGGTTTTTCCATGCTATATTGATATTTGGTTCTTAACAATTTTCGTTGCACATACAACATCTATGTCATAAGCTTGATGTTGAGATATATTTTCTTCGATATTGCCACAGATTTTCATCGCAAGTTGTGATAGTTTTGTGTCACACATTCAGCATCTGCGTCGTAATTTATTGGCTTGGCATAAATTGTCGTCGCAACTTGCCACACTTCTTTGTTGTTATTGTGACATAAGTTCCTCGTAATTGTGACGATTCATAGGGATAACCGATCTTGAAGGTGGTGACATGTGGAGCTCTTATTTCATCTATGTTTCCATGCATACCTGGATCTTTTATATAGAGACAAAATTATTTCGATGAAAAAATATCTCGTCTTTCGTGGAAATTGCGACGTATAAGTGTGGCAATATCAATGAAAAACCGTCACAAATTTGGTCATATGTATTAGTGAAGGTGACCTTCTTTCTCTCAAAAGGAGGCAGAATTTGGAATCAAAAGCACTAGAATAAGCGATTTTTTCCATGGTTTCAATGGGTTTGATCTCATTAGGGATATTCTTGTACATTTTGTTAAATCTTTTAGAAAAGTCAGAGACAGACTCTCCTTCTTTCCTTTTCAAAGATCCAAATTCGGTGATGTAGTACAAAAAGTCCTTTTTGTCACTCCAATGCCTCAAGAGGGCTTCATCCAATGCCTCGATACCAGTAATGGATCCAGGGGCCAGACCCTTGAACCACTTCCTAGCTTCACCAAACAAGCTTTGGATGAAAACCCTCATCCTAACATCTTCATTTTCAATATTTTGGTTATCTGCATAGCTGTAGAAAGTAGCAAGATGTTCCTCAGTTGTTACATCTTCTTCTCCTGTAAACTTAGGTATGTATTTCAAATAATCTCCAGGGGGGATATCATTTAGTGGCTGAGGTAAAAGTAGAGGATCATATTTTGTAGCCACTATGGCATCCATCCTATTAGCAGGGGGGTTAACAAGTGCCATTTGATTTTGGATTCTTGGTGAACAAGAAGGATAAGAAGACTTGACTGTATGTAGACTAGGAGAGGAAGGAAGGAATGAAGGGGGGGTTTCATTTTTCACAATAGAAGGATGAGTCTTTGAAGAGGATGGCAAGGTCTGAGAGGGGAACGAAGTTCCTACTTCTCTAGATGAAATTGTTTTAATAGAAAGAGGCGTAGAAAAACCTAATGTAGGGAAATATTCAAAACTATCAAGACTGGAACACTTCTCAATATCAGGGGAAGAAAATATATCAATGTTTTCCTCTTTAAATTCAATCTCAAAGGAAGAGTATTCAACAAGAAACTCCTCAAAATCAAGATTTTTGGATACTTCAGTAGAAGATAAAGGAAGCTTACTTGATAAAACAACTGGAGTATCAAGAGTAGAATCAGGCAACTGACCAGAAGCACTTGTAGTAGCGACAAAAAAACTTTTTTGGGAAGATTTTCCCTTCTTGATTATCTTATTTGGGTCAGCCTCAGGTGGTACCAAAGGTAGTTGTGGATTTGATCTCATATGTCTGCCTTTAGGTGCCAAAGATGAAATAATGGAGTCACTAGGTGCAGTCTGCAATCTTTGAAATACTGAATTCTAATGAACCTTTAGAATTAGAATACTGTGTCATTTTAATCCCAGGGAAAAGTCTTCAAATTGTCCCTGGAAATGGCGCCGAGAATGTTAGCACTAGGAGTCAACTTCAGATTGCATGGAAGGCAAGCCTAGTACCCATAAAGTTATATGTGAATGAAAGAGTTTTTTAAAGGGTCAAATGGAAAAGGACTCAAATCGTAATGTTCTAACTCAGACAATAGGGCTATCATGAACCAACAATTAAGGTCTTGGCTAAGTTCTATCAGTAGTTTGGGAGTAAGTATGAACAGAGGGAAGACTTGAGTGAGAGTAGTGTAGGGAATGCTGCAAACATCAGGTCTACAAAAGTCTAAGGAAGAAATTTTCTAATCACAATATCTTCTTGACATCAGAAACTAGAAAAGCTAAATAACATATGATAATATACTAGTCAAACATCCACCATAACATCACCATGATAATTCATTTGAATCATTCAAAGCATGAACATTTAGCATCAGAAGCAAATAGACTGAAAGAGAAGTTGATTTCTATTAGCCAAAAAGTCTTAAGTCCAGTACATCACTAGATCATAGTCACTTCATCAAAATATTACAAGTAAAAGGGAGTCTTGCTCAACCATCCAAACCTACTAAAGCAATTGATCTATCTATTTATAACAAGAAAGGGAGGAAACAATTGGAGGTACAAGCTGACCTATTTCCTTGGAAAATTTCTAAACATTTATTTGTTCTAACAACTAGAATAACAACCTATGCTATAAAACAAGGAAATGTTGATGACTAATACAATCTTGCTTCTAAATGCTTTGATCGTCTTTTGCTGCATAGCTCTTGTTTTTCCATGTGTCCGTTTGGAGCCTGTAGTTGCCTTCAAAATTCCAGCTGCTACTTCTGTAACTTTCTCCATCATCAACTTATCCAAAAAGCTATTGGCCTAGTCCTGCTAGATTCTTGGTGTTTGCTGGCAATTTCCTTGGGTAGAAACTCTGGGTAGTGCAATTTAAAATGGAATAAGGAGAGAAGGTAGCGCCACGGTGCTACATATATGCACCCACATTGGTCCTCTATTGATATATTGGTTTTGTCATGTAGGTAGCGCCCTTGTGTTGTTCTTGTGTGTAAACTTTCTCCCTGCCAAATATTACGTAGCACCTGTGGGTAGCACCACTGTGTTGCACCCGTATGCTGATTTTGTTCTCTGTGGAATATTACGTAGCGCCTTTATGTAGCGTCACTTACACTGCATCTCTTACATGTTTGGGTAGCATTTCCAAAATGCAACGCCTTTCAATCTTGAATAACTACAGAGAAGTGTGTGTCCTTTCGTGATGACAGAACCATTTTACTTAGGTTTGTTAAGAACCAAACTTCAAAATAGCATAGAAAAACGTTAAGAAAAGTACTCAACGCCTTGAAAAAGAGATAATATCAGATAATAAGCCTCTTCGAGGGGGCAACCTCCTTTTACCCCACTTAAATGTTCAAGTACAAGATGATTCAAAATGAAAATGTCTCCTTGGTATATATAGGAGA
>ML782298.1:849554-864584 GCA_009831015.1 Picea engelmannii
TCAAAATGAAAATGTCTCCTTGGTATATATAGGAGACTAGGAGGCATAATTACAAATAATGGCTTAAAGCCGACATAATTAAAATAACATTACTAATCTAAATTACAACTAATGGCCTAAAGCTGACATAAATAAAATAGCATGACTAATCTAATATGCCCCAATTAAGGGGTAATGAGCCAATATTAGGGAATATTAGGGCTTAACACATACTTTCGAAATAAAAATATCCACTTATCTTACCTTTTCAATCAAAACTTTTCACTGTTATTACCTTTATTAGAGCACAAATCTTCAACATCTTACCTCTTTTCTTCAGATCTAAATTCTATTCTTAGCACAGATCTTTACAGGTCAAGTAGAATAATGCGCAATAAGGAAAATGATCTACGGACAGATCTTTCTATTTTCTTCAGTTCCCAGCAATCACAGTTTTAGGTAGGATACTGCGCACTTCAACAACAGATCTACACACAAATATTCTCTTTTTCTTTACTTCAAATCCCAACAATCACAGTTTCAGGTCCCGACAACGTAACCATTCGTTGGCACAGGGGCAGACCCAGGGTTCAATGCTTCAACAACACACCAACAAAACCCTAACTACCGGCCCTTTTGGCAACTCCTGCAAAGTAGATGCAGTCTCACCCGAGGTAGAGGCAGGGGTGGTTATAGGACTCCAGTGTCTGCAACCTTCGCTGGGACACATATATCTTATTACAATATTCTATCAAAGCAGTTAGCAGTTACAGTTCATCAGTATTTAACCAGGATCTACTTCACAGTTAAAAACTGAATCACTGAGCATCAGAGTATTCACCCAGATCTAGTATAGTTGAGCACTAAGCACATTCACATAGGTTATATCTAGCACTTATTCATATTATTAAGAACAAAACATCAACAGATCTATCTAACATTTATCTATGCCAAAGCATTAAGAAAGTAAACACATAAACACATCAATGCATCACACAAAGCATAACAACACAAGATATGCATGGTTTACCCCCAGCCTAGGGCTATGTCCACAAACTCTTCTTCTCTTTTATTATCTTCTATAAATATTCTACATGGACAGAGCCACAAGATCCTACTCTTCATAGGACAAGAGATCTGCATGCACCTCGCTATATCCTCCTTCCCTGAGCTAGGTTACATCACAAAGCTTCTACTCAATCCCTTATAGTCAGTTGCACTTAGCCTTACAAGTCTCACACAACATGGACAAATCATGTACAACTATCAGTTACACTTAGCACTTGGTATCACACACTTGCGCCCTTGCACTTAGCATCACATACACCCCCTACTTACACCACCTAACATTCTATTTATACATTACAAAATGGGCCTAAACATGGGTAAACCCATGGGCCAACATCCCCATACCCGTTACATAAGCCCAAAACCCAAAAATCCCTAAACAAGGGGCCGGGATCTTGCGATATCCACTTGGACTTGTGATCCGCCTTTGACAGCCTGTCGAAGTCCTAAAATAGGTCAAAAATGACCAAGGATCCTCAATACTTGTCCAAGGGACAACAAGGGGAGATATAGAAATATTGATGAGTAGTATGAGAATAATTGTTATCGTGACTAAGTGTTTCCATCAATGTTGGTGTTGCAATCAATGTGAAAGAGGGATATTGTCAGAAAGTTGGCATAGGTTGATGGACAATTGGTTTGGATTGTTGGTTGTCATTGATTTCAACCCTTGGAGACTAATATTTTAGATTGATGCCAACCCTTAGATATTGATTTCAACCCTCGGAGAAATTCAGTAGTGAATTCTGATAGCACAAAGGTATGGGTAATGGAACCGAGTTTGTTTGAGGCATAAAGGCATGGAGATCAGTGAATATGAAGGTAATATATTGATCCCAAACCTTATATAAGATATGGAGAGTAATATTGTATATTGATTTCAACCCTTAGATATTGATTTCAACCCTTGGATAAATCTAGTAGTGAATTCCTTTAGCACAGAGGTATGGGTAAGGGATCCAAATTTTTTTTAGGTATAAAGGAATGAAGATCAATGAATATGTAGGTAATACTATTCTATATGGATAGTACATGTCATTTGATTTATGGTGATATGTGGAATGTCACATAACCCCTCACGGTTAGAGAGTTATGTCCTTGTGAAGTTGGAGAACCTTCATGAGTTATCTAGAAGCCCCTAAAAGGTCAAAGAAGGAAATTTAATCTAGAATCTCCTAGAAGAAGTGTACTAATCAAATTGATGGTAACTAAGAGTTAATCATGGGTATAGTTGTGGAATTAATAAAATAATTAAAAATAAATTAGTTTGCAGAAGAAGTTGTGAGTTTGGTAATTACTGTAATGTAGTTGCGATGAGAAGATTGAATAGTCAAAGTGGTTGACCAAGAAATAAATTAAATAATAAAGTGTTTGCAACAAGAATTTAGTTAAGGGAAAATAAGTTATGAATTGACTAATTATAGAAACGTTAGTTGCAACAAGAAGTTGTGAGTAAAGAGAAATTATTTAAATAATAAAGTAGTCAAAGTGGTTGTAAAGATAAATTATTTAAATAATAAAGTTAGCTGCAACTAGAAGTGGACATATTACTATCTGTGGATTAAGTGGTTGTAAGTGGACAAGTTGTTAAAAGTGGGTTAGCCCTAAAATAAGGATGTTGGGTAAAGTTAGTTAGAAGATAACCCCTTGAGGAAGCTACTTGGAGAGTCTAAATAAGAGAGTAAGGAACTCCCATTAGCAACTACCCTACCTATTGCATATCATTGAATATATATTTTGTGAAAGGTCTATTGCAGGTACACATTCATACATAAAGTTATGCAATTCTGAGGTAGTAAAGGAGGGTTGACGATGAAATTTTTGGAGTTGTAGAATTACTTTAAAAACCTTATTTTTTGAGGCGTACGCAAGCTGCAATAGAAGAGGTCACATACATACATGAGCTAGCAGTATAGTAGGGAACATACAGTTTGGAAAAGACATGAAATATTGAGTTTTTGAGAGTGTCGGGTTCTTAGATTATGAAAGCAAGTTCTCAGGAAGGTCTACAATGATTAGGAATAACAAATCTATCTACAAGTTCAAAAGGTATGTCGTATTCTTATGTGTAATTGGATATTGTTGTCTACATGTGATATGGTTATGGGAAATTGAGGATTTTCCCTAGAGAGGTTGTTAGATGTATGAAACCTATGGTATGAGCTACATCTTGTTGGTTTGAGTATTGAGGAATATCTTTCATTTCTTAGTACATGGTTGAGGGTTTTGGGTTACGATGTGTTGGTGAGGTTGTTGGTTAGTTTGAGTCTTCATATAAGTGAGGGTTTGATGTCTATTAAATGTGAGGTTTTATTACATGTGATTATGATTGTATGCACATGTATGGAACATGACTAGAGAGACATAGATGAACATGGTTTGAATGATATTCTTGTGATATTGAGTATGAGTTCTATGTTATCGGATTTGATCTATTGAGGGATATTATTGGTGCATGTTTAGAGGCACTTGTTAGTATTGTTGGTGAAACATGATTGGTACATGTTTCTTGGATGGTTAGAGGCACTTTCTAATAGTATTGTTGACACATGGCATATGGATGATGTTGAATATATAGCTTGATGTATTAGTAAAATCACATATTGGTCTTGGTGATGGTTATGAGGCATTGTGATGTGCATAGTTGATGCACTTATGATGGTACAGGTTCTATGAGTAAATTATGTACATGATTGATAGCACATGTTGATTGGTACAATTTTATTTCTATAGGTTGGGACAGGTTGCAAGTTGATATGACAGAGACATCAAAGGGTTTGAGTTTCATAAAGGTGAAAACCCTATCTTTCTGAAGGTGTACACAAGCTTCAGTATAGACAGGCCACGTACATACATAAGTTGTGTTATAATCAGGTCATGTACATACACGATTTGCAACATATAAAGGTCGCGTACCTATTGGTTTTTGTTGGTGTAGGTTGATTATTAGTACATGTTGGTCATAGGTTCTTGGTACAGGTTGGTTACATGTTTTTGGTAGAAATTGGTATAGGTTTATAGTAGTATATCTCATAGTGACAATGTGGCAGTGGTTTCATATTTTATTTGAAACTTATATTTACGGGTGATAGGACAGGGCACGAAAATGGGGTTATATCCTCTTTCCTGTTGGTGTCGGAGAATCAAGGAGTTGGAGATTCCTCCAGGTTGGATCTTGATAACTAGGTGGTTGTAGTTGGAAAACATAGGGGTTTGTAGCCTCTTTCTGGTTGTATCTAGAGAACTGGAAAGTTGGAGTTTCCCTCAGGTTTTATCATAAAAAACAAGTGGGTTGGAGCCTCCTTCCAATTGGAGATGGAGAATTCAAAGTTGGTGCTTCCTTGAATTTAATTGTTAAAGACATATAAGAAAAACCTTATGTGGTTTTCTCCTGCATTGGGTTTCCATGTAAAATAATTGTGTATTGTGTATTATTTGGATGTGTCTATTATTTTTTATTATGCATCAATGGATGTTAATGTTATATTATGCAATAAAATATTAATGATGAGTTGATGAACATTGTTGAATAAGTTAATGGAATATAACCTATGGTTAAAAGTGTATAAATTTCTCATTATTGATTCACCACCCCTCTTAGTAATCCAACACTTTATTTCACCTCTACATTGGCATGCCATTGATTCCTTCGCGAATAAATAATCAACCTCCCTTTGAACTTCATTGAAGCATCAGTGCACCTCCACTAAACTTCATTGGCGCATGTCTTCCTCACCTATGAAGTATGTGTGATCAACGCCAACACATCGGTAATGTTAACACATTCATCATCACCACACACAATCCTTCCACTGACTGACTTTCTTCCACTAGAACTGATGCATCACATAATGGTGACCCCCCCTCCCTTTCACTTAGTTACACTACAAAATCGAAAATGTTATCCTCTTCGTCCCCGATGCACTGCCTGTTGAAAATTTTCCCTGTCTTTTCAAAAATTCATGAGCAGAAGGTTATTGACCCCTCATCGTCATCGAGTACATCAAATACAATTCACTCCCTTTCACAACCCCTGATCAGGTCAGCATAGCCCATTTTCACCTTGAGGCTTATCACTCCCCCCTCCCAACTTGGATCCCTTCTTGTTGCGTTCACAAGTCAATATCCTTACATTTCCAATAAGTAAACTCTACATGCTTATCTAAACAGTTGGTCAATAATTTCATATCTCACTTGATTCACTTCAGATCAAAGTCATAATCAATTTTTAGGGTTCTGAGTGGCTTTCTTTGCGCACATGGTACTATCTTGTTTGTTTTGTGTTTCTTTATGTTAGAACTAAACATTCATTATGGAAGCATCTCCTAGCATCAAATAGGTTAATCACAAGACCTATAGGTCTTGCATTAGTTCTGAAATGCACCTTCTTAGAAATTTGGTGGACGTCAGTTGGCAGTTTTGGTGTATTTATTACTTTGTGTTATTAACGCATAACCTCATTCTCAATGGCTTTATCCGGATCTTGTACATCACAAATGACCCAACAATTGAATAAATTAAATTTGGTTGAAGCAACAAATAATGTGGGACCTGAACTTTCATTAAAAAATGGCTTTGGACGCAATTCTTCATCATCTCTCAAAGTGAATTTTTCATCCCTAAAATAGACCAATTATATTATTTTCTCCATTATGATTCCAACACAACTGACGGAATCGAAATATGAGGTATGAAAGTGACAAAATGATCATCTAGGTTTTCCTGCCAAGCAAGCCTTGATAATGATGGCCATCATTAGACATTGATCCACTCAAATTATGGAAGAATGTGTTCAGTTATCTTGACATAAGTGAATTTATGTGTTTTCCGTGTTGCAAAAAATGGCACCTCAGTCAGGCATTGTATGAGGAAGTTATGGGCTTTCAAACTCAAGCTTTAATTGTCTCTTGCCAATTCGACACTTGGTATTTTTTCCATTTTGTCTTTCCCCAGAAGGAGAAGTTCCCTTTGAATCCCCCAAAGCGATTCAAAAGATTTCCATTTAATTCCTCTAATACATATCGAAGGAGTTAGAACAAACTCCTTCGATACATATTGGAGAATTTAGTTCAAAACACTTCGATACAAGTCCAAGGATTTAGTATTAACTCCTTCAATGGAAATTTAGAGGATTTAATACTAACTCCTCCAATCCAGGTCGGAGGAGTTAGTACTAACTCCTCTGAAACTAAAAAAAAACTGCCTCTCGTAAATTGACTATAATGTTTAAATCAGGTGCTTGTTTTTCTCGTTCTTTATACTATTGGAAGGGCCTCTTCAAGCTCTACAACTTCCTAGTTATATGATTTGAGAAATTAATAACGTATGGTAGACTTATTTTTGGATTAATAAATGACACCTTGTTGACATCCTTGAAGAACACTATAACTCGACCGTGAGCAGAGGACCAATGAATCGAACTCAGGGAAGTTTATAAATGATACTTCAATTAGTTTATGTGACATTCATATGAATTATAATGATTAGTTTTGATGGATTATTTGGATTTACTCTCATATATTGTATGTTGAATAATGTTAGGTACCCATTGCAAGAGGGAGATGCACTCTTGCAATGTGATCTATAGCCAAAAAAAATAAAACAGTAAAATGATTCTAATTGTTCTAGCAATGGAAAACAATGAGAGGAACCAATATCAAACTACCGAAGACGAAGTCTGATCCCTATGATGAATATAACTGCATACCCAAAGCCAATATTCATGATGCATAAGGCACATATGGTCAAAATCCATGACGAACCACTGCCGCTAGGGGACAAATTCAAAATGTAACCACTATTCTTGTTACTCATCATCACAAAGAGGATGAGGAAAAATGTTGAAAGATGAAAGGTCATGGAGGGATGCAAAAGGCCAAAGGTTTTATTGAATCTAAAAAAATACTAGAATATAATTGAAAGAAGGGGAGTTTGGCTCTTCAAACATTGTACACCCTTGAACTACTTTGGGAATTCAGTGTCAACTAAAATTGGAGAGTTGTCCTAAGAGTATTCGTGTACTATCGTTGAAATTGTTAATACATAGAAGCTCTCAGGGCCAACTTTTGACTAAGAGAAGGACTTGCAGGTGTTGTTGTTTTGTTGTGAACTATTTCAAGAAGCTTTTTCACATGGGTTGTAATAGTATGTTTGTTTATGGACTATTTTGATGCAATATATGTCTTCTTACAGTTTTGTCATTCTTTCTTATATTACATGTCCTAAGGGTTGGGTATGTGTTATATTCTTTTCACGACTAGTCCTAGTGTTTTCTACGTTGTGTTGGGCACACTGGGGGGATTTAGGGGGGACCACTAGACCCCCCTTCGTTTAGGGGCAATGCTGCCAAGAATTTTGTTTTCCTTGAGAAACATGTGGCATTTTTTTGTCATTTTTCATGTCGCCTCGATTTTCATGTCACCTCAATTTTTGTGTCCATTGTTGGTCTATTTTTTGGCAAATGGTTTTAGTTGATGGTTTTCGATTTTTGTTTAAGGAATTAGGGTTGTTGACTAATCCAAGTCATTGGGTTAAGGTTTTGGATGTCATTGGCTTTTATATGTATATTTTATTGTAAACAATGTATCACTATGAATGAACATAGAATATGTTGGTTTTCTCGGTTTGGGTTTCTAGGGTAAAAATCTATGTGTAATGTGTGTATTTTCCATTGTATATTTTCTATTATTTTATTGAAAAAAAAATGCAGTAAAATATTGTACAAGGTTAAATCTACATTTGGTATCAGAGATTTTTTCGCTTTAGGGGGGCACCTTTGTGGTCAAGGGTTTGGCTCAGGACTATGATAAGCCTTGTTACAGTGGGATATTTGTGGTATTGATTTTTTAGGTGAAAAGAAATGGCAAGCAGTTCGAAAATGGATATCGAGAAGTTTAATGGGAAAATTTTTGAGTTGTGGAAGCTCAATATGGAAGATATCTTGGTGGAAAGAGATCAGTGGATCACAGTGGATCCAGGTACTACACCTATAGGAACTTCAACAGATGACTAGAAAAATTTGGATCGGAGGAAGAGCACAATCTGACTATGTCTCTACTATTTAGTATTATTGAATGTGTCAGAGGAAGCTACAACCAAATATCTATGGGATAAGTTGGGGAATTTGTATCAATCTAAGTCCCCAGTAAATAAATTATTCTTGAGAAAGAAGTTGTATAACTTGAGGATGAGAGATGGAGACTCTGTGGAAGAGCATTTGAATGCCCTCAATATTGTGGTAAGTCAATTAGTATCTGTTGAGATTAAAATTTCAGATGAAGATAAGTTTATCAATCTACTATTCTCTTTACCAGACTCGTGGGATAGTCTAGTTATGGCCATAGGTAGTAATACAACTTCCTTGAAGTTTGATGAAGTGGTTTCATCCTTATTGGAGGCGAAGATGAGACGAAAGAACATGGAAGGATAGAGAACATATGCATTATTTGCAAGAGAATGCTCCCAGGAAAGAAATATATCTAAGTCCTTAAGTGGGAGATCTAATTCTAATGGAATATCTAAGTCTCCCAAAAAGTTTGTAAAGGTATGCTAGAGATGGGGAAAATAAGGGCACTACAAGAAGTAGTGTAGATCCAAAGTTGAGAAAAAGAAGGGATCTGAAGAATCTCCTTATACAGAAGAAAAGACCTCCAAGGAAGAAGGAGGGGATGTGTAGTTGGATTCTTCAAGTACACATGTATATCATGAGGCATGGTTGATTGACTCAGGTACATCCTTTCATATGACTCCCCATAGGGAGTGGTTCTGTGAATATGAACAGTATGATAGCGATAATGTTTCCCTAGGTGATGAATTGACAACCAGAATCATAGGTTGAGGAAAAGTAAAGTTCAGACTCATAGATGAAAGGATTAGAACAATACATGGTGTTTTGAACATCCCAGGATTGGCTAGAAATTTGATTTATGTAAGAAAAATGGATGATGTAGGGGTAAAAACAATATTTGAAAAGGAAACCTATAGGATGGTTGGAGGAGAAATGGTGTTGCTGAAGGGAGTTCAGTTTGGAACTATGTATAAGCTGCAAGGAAGCACTATTAGTGACAGGTGTAATAGTTCCATTGTTCCTGATATTGGATTTGAAGAAGAAAAAACTCCTACAATCTCTAGAGAAAAGGTTATGTTGTGGCATCAAAGACTGGGGCATATCAGAGAGAAGGTTCTTCGACTACTACATGGTAAATGTATTTTTTAAGGTACGTCTAACTTCTCTCTAGATTTTGATTTCTGTTAACATTGTGTATATGGGAAGTAGAATCAGGTAAGATTCCCCTCTGGTGCAACGAGGGAAGAAGGAATTTTAGAGCTAGTTCGCAATGATGTCTTTGGACCTATGTTGGTTCCAACATTGGGAAAATCTATGTACTATGTCTCATTTATAGATGAATTCTCAAGGAATACTTGGATATATTTCCTCGGGAAGAAATATGAAGTCTTTGACAGGTTTAAAGAGTTTAAGGCTCTTGTTGAGAATCAAGAAGAGGATATAAGTAAGGTGCTAAGGACAAATAATGGTGGAGAGTTATGCGGGAATGGATTTGAATAATTCTCTAAGAAGTGTGGTATATCAAGGAAGAAGGCTACTCCATATACACCTTAGAATAATGGAGTTGCAGAAAGGATGAACATGATGTTGATGTAAAAATAAAGGTGCATGCTCAATGGTGTCGGGTTAGGGAAATAATTCTTGGCAGAGGTAGTGGGTACCGCATGTTACATGGTCAACAGATCACCCTCATTAGCGTTGTATGACAAGACTCCACAAGAGGTATGGACTGGTAAGAAACCTTCTCTCACACATCTCAAGTTATTTGGCTATGAGACCTATGTTCATGTTTCAAATAAAAACAAGAGTAAGCTAGATAAGAAGGTTGAAAAGTGTATCTTTATTGGGTATAAATATGGTCTCAAAGGTTATAAGATTTGGAACCCAAAAACTAAGAAGATAGTGTATAGATGAGATGTGGTATTTAGAGAACTAAAGTATGTTGTTAAACAAGAAGATCTACCAAGTAAGGAAGAACAAAAGAAAATAGAGTTTTATTTAAAGGATGATGAATCAGACCCAACAAAAGAATATGAATTAGAAGAAGAAGAGCCTCATACTCAAGTATGGAGGAGATCATTCCAAGAAAGAAGGATATTGGAAAGGTATACTCCATATTATTTATGTTCAAATTTTTATTTGTCTATTACTGATGATGATCCTAGAACTGTTAGGGAGGAAGTGGATTAAGAGGATTGAAAGCTTTGGGAAAAGGCCATGGATGAAGAAATGGAATCCTTGGATAAGAATGAGTCTTGGGATATAGTGGAGTTTCTGACTAGAAGAAATCCCATTAGAAGCAAATGAGTATTTAAAAATAAGTTGAATGTAGAAGGAAAAGTGGAGAAATGCAAATCTCGGTTAGTAGTAAAAGGTTATTCCCAGGTTGAGGGAATTGATTTTGGTGAGATTTTTTCTTCTGTTGCCAAGTTAAATTCTATAAGATTTATGTTGTATTTTTCTGTTGCATTTGATTTTGAAATAGAACAGATGGATGTGAAGAAAAAATTCCTACATGGGGATCTGGAAGAAGAAATCTATATGAAGCATCTAGAAGGAATCACTATGAAGGGAAAGAAGGAGCTAGTATGCAAGATGAAAAAGTCTCTGTATGGTTTAAAGAAATCACCAAGGATGTGGTATAAAACATTTGATACTTATATGATGGCACTTGGCTTCACAAGAAGCAAAGAGGATCATTGTTTGTATTTTAAATTAATTGGTGATCATTTGATTTGTTTGGTATTGTATGTGGATGACATGTTGCTGATAGGAAACAACAGGATGATTATACAAGATCTGGACACTCAGTTGTCCTCTAAATTTGACATGAAGGATATCAGTGCTTCAAATTTCATTTTGGGAATGGAAATTAAAAGAGATCGGAAAAAGATGAAACTGTGGTTAAATCATAGAAAATATGTCGAGACAATGTTACAGAGGTTTAATATGCAGGAATTTAAACTGGTCAAGGTCCCTATTCTTGTTGGTGTAAATTTATCTTCATATCAGTGTCCCAAGAAACAGGAAGAGGAGGACATGTCACGTGTTCCATATGCGAGTGCAGTTGGCAGTTTTATGTATGCAATGGTTTGTACTAGACCAGACATTTCATATGCAATGGGAGTTTTGAGCAAGTATATGTCAAAACCATGGAAGGAGCATTGGACAATAATAAAAAGGGTTTTCAGGTATTTGTGTGGCACTTCTAGCTATGGATTGTGATACCAATGAAGATCAGTATTGGAAAGAGTGTTGGACATACATAGATTTGTGGATGTAGAATTGGTTTCAAATCTAGATCATAGGAGATCGACAAGTGGGTATGTGTTTAACCTGTTTGGAGCAGAAATCAGTTGGATGAACAAAAGATAGGTTGTAGTGGAACTTTCAACTACAGAAGATGAATACATGGAAGCCACTCATGCAAGTAAGAAAGTAGTATGGTTTAAAATATTGTGTTCGGGTATTGGGTTGGTACAACAATGTCTAAGGATATATTGTGATAGTTAGAGTGCGATTTTTCTATTGAAGAACACAACTTATCATTCAAAGACAAAGCATATTGATTTTCAATATCACTTTGTGAGAGACATGTTTGAAGAAAAGAAAGTGTTGTTGATGAAGGTGGACACTTTGAATAGTGTTGCATATTCATTGACAAAATTTGTGAGAACTGAGAAGTTCTCTTGGTGTACAGGATCCATGGCCATTGTTTCCCTAGATTGTTGACTATGTGTTGTGGGGAAATTCTACCCTATGGACTAACAAGCTAGGGCTTAAAATTGCATGCAGATCATGACCCTTCAGAAATTACTTTTAACCTTCTACCCCAAACCTAAAACCCCTTTTTCACATGCAAACATGGAAAGAACCAACTAACCTTTTCATTGACGGTCGGTGTAGATCCTCCGTTGTGCTTTATCACTTTGCTTCTGCTACTCCTTCCAAAAAGTGATCCTGCAATCAAGACAAAACTACGCATGCATGTTATTGTTCTACTAGAGGGTTAGAGATTACGCATAAATCGAATAAACATATAAGATTTGTGCATTGGGATAGGAAAAGCACTCTTTATTAATCTCAAGATGAATCAACTTACAATGATAATAGAGATCGGCCACCGTTCCTTGATCCTGATCCTGGGCTCCTCCTCTTCTTTGTCCTCCAACTGCTTTGCTTGAATTCTCCTAAAGCTTGAGGAAAGGCTAAAGGGTTGGGACAAAACGGATTCGGCAATTGGGCAGAGTTTCTTTGCTATGATTTTTCTCCTCCAAATAGTACCCCTACCCCTTCTTTTATAGGCTAGAAGGAGCTAGGGTTTTGGACGAACTCTTGGCCATGCATGGCTGGGAGTTTCAGTTAACTGACCCAAAGCTTTTCGTTCCGTCGACAACTTTCCTGTTTTTGTGCTTTGTTAGGTAAACGCGCTCTGTAGTGGGCCATCCAGTGTTCCAACACGTGCAGTATAAGGCCTGATAGCATTCCAACATGCCCAGTAATGGGTTAGGGCATGGGTTACTTAATTTAAGAGGTTTTTCAAGAGTTTGTTTAGCATGGCTTTGGCAATGAAGGGCAATGAGTTGGCCTGATGCCAGGTAAGCATGGATGGTGCAATTTAGGGTTATAATAGATGCTCCCTAATGTGTGAGGTCAGAAGAGCATCTGATGGCCAAAATACATTACCAATTCTTTACCAATCTGTACTGATATGCTGAATGAGTGAGCCCAGGAATCAAGAATCAAGAGGTGCCATCTGCAAAAAATATCAAATGTCTCACCGAGGCGGGCATACCCATGCTCAGGATAAAATAGAACCATGGCTACCAATCAAATACACTGTAGATCCATGTCAAATAACTATAAAGAGTAGCCGCGAACAATACACAATGGAGCTACATCTCGAAATTAGAAAGATATACATAGAAAGTATCCATCTTTCAGAAGCTGATTCGGCCTGATGGTTGTACTTCAGAGCTCGAGCAACAACTTCAAAGTCTGCTAAAACTCGGGTAGGAGTGTAATATGAGTGTACGAATGCACTACCCAGAGGTCTTCGATGGCTCGTCAGTTATGGACTTGATAATCTTGATGATCGGACTGAAGGCTTCAGTGATTTCGAACAAAGACTTGATTAGACGTTCAGGATGGCCGGGTATGCGGACAAGAGACATATTGCAGAGGGGCCGACTCAGGCTTAGTAAAAAACTTCCCTTGGACAATAGCACGACAAGTGATAAGACTCAGGCAACATATCTGTTAATCATAAGCCTACGAAGCAGGAGGCAACGCAAACTCTCCATATGTTTGGAAGAGTAACCAAATGGTGGAGGACGCAACTCTATAACGAGCAAAGATTCCTAAGGTCGTACTACATCCCATAGTCTGATGAATCAAACAGACAAATGTGCTTTATCCAAGGGCGACTCATAATGCTTCCAATAAAGAAAATACTTTTCGCATCCTCTTTTTGGGGTATATTTGATATTTTTTGTTCTTTTTGTTGATTTGGAAAAAAGAATAAAGGAATATTACGTTACAAGGGACGAACGAGTATAGCAAACATACAAGCTCAAGGAACAAGGACAAGACTGATGTTCTAGGACATGATACTCGGGAAAATCCTCCAGTGGCCAAAGGTGTTAAAATGTAGATGCAAACTGTTACTAAGATGATGGGTAAAGGATGCAAATGCGGTTGATAGAACACACAATGGTACCGTCCTTCGATGTAAGTTTAACGAGCCCAGAGAAGGCAAGCTCGATGTTTTTCATATTTAGAGAGTCTGAAAAAACATAAAAGGAAAATCCATTGGGGTACCTTTTTCGACAATAGTCTAGTCGGTTCGAAAAAGGGGTAAACTAGCACTGACGAGACGTCAATTCAAAACCATTTTAATGAGTGTGAAAAGGACAAGATCACTCGGCTATTTTTTCACTTTTAAGGAGTCTAAAAAAAGATTAACTATGGACTCCGTCAGGAATTTTCTTCTGGACCATTTTAACGAGTGTGAAAGAATAAGGTCACTCGACGATCTTTTCAATTTTACGGAGTCTGAAAAGAGCTTAACTATGGACTCCAGGGGGGTTTCTTTTTCGTAAATTTAGTCCCTCAGGCCCGAAAAAGGAATAAAATTATACTCTAGGATACTCTTCTAAAGAATGGACATTCAATAGAGTATTCCTTTATTCATACAGTTGACTGTCCAGACCAAAAAAGGGGTAAACTACCGCCGGACAGACGTGACTTCAAATTTCAGTTTAACGAGCGTGAAAGGTCACAAGATCACTCGGCAATCTTTTCATGTTTAGAGGGTCTGAAAAGGGCTTAAAAGTAGACCCGTTCTGTTTTGGGAGTCCGGAGGGTAAGACAAAGAGTGAAAAAGACCCATGCAGATGAGGCTCGAACTCATATTCAAGAAAGACTATACGGACTCCCGAGCCTACAGTGTTGTTAGAAACGGCATGGACACCATAATGCAACCAGGAACTACCTAGGGCATCCATTTTTTGGCAAGATCTACCACCCAGTTGCGACACTTCTAGAGCAGATGTGACGGTTCCGTGTCACAACCGGATGGGATCGATCCTATATCGTAAGAACAAAAGGCAACGAGATGCAACAGTGGGGATGAAATCCTATCCTATATGCTCACGTTGAATTTTGAAAAAACAATTATGGACCGTCAATATATATATATATTTTTTTTCAAAACTTAATGAAAAATGTCCCAATACCTGATCAAATTCCTCCCATAGAACTCCTGAACCACTGAAAATGGTTTTTGGTATAAAGAAACTGATAAAAGGGCCCAAAAAAGTGACAAAAAGAGGCCAAAAACTCTATAAATAGAAGCTGGCAGCTCATTATCACCATTGCTGATTTGGAAATTGACTCTGGAGCCAAAAGAACCCCTT